>PVJX010002958.1:0-117451 GCA_004027295.1 Dolichotis patagonum
CCTAAGGGAAGCCTTAAAAGCATTGCAGGGAAATGCCATTCTACAGAATATGTGTTCAGACCACAAAGCACTAGAACTGGAAATCAACCACAGAGAGAGAGGGCTAACAAAAATATTTGCTATTTTGTTAGAGCTAACAACGCCTCGCCTGTCTTGAAGTGAAAACTTCACTTCTGCATTACTTGTGGGATTAAAGGAAATAGACAAAAATCACTAGATAGTTAGAATTGAGTGATAATGAATGCACTTAACATTGAGATGGGTAGGGTGCAGTTAAAGCAGTACTTGCAGGGCAATTTATAGCCAGAGGTGCATGTTGTCATCCTTAGTGTTTTTTTTTTTTTACCAAATGTTTCTATCTCTGTCTTCTGTGCAAACCCAGAATAGGCTCCCTCTGTTATTTTTTTTTCTTTCAAAGCATTTGCTATATGGATGTATTTATTTCTGAGCATACATTTTAGTGTCTGCCCGTTTGCTAAATTATGCACTCTGTAAAGGCTGGAACTAGAGCTGTTCTACTTGTTGCATTCCCAGCATCTAACAGGGCTAGGCACAAATAGGCATTTAATATATGTTTGTCAGTGCAACAAACACATTATTAATGGAGTCACATCTGACCCTTTTCCAAAATTGATTTAAGATAGCCTATCAGAAATACTTTTTTTTTTTTTTTTGTACCAGGGATCGAACTCATGACCTCGCACTTGCCAGGCAGGCACTTAAGCCACTGAGCTAAATCTCCAGCCCCTATCAGAAATACTTATAAAAAAAAAGTATATAGCATGTCAGTTAAAAGTACAGCTTGGAGAGGGATGAGAAACCTGGGAAAGGAAAAGGAATGTCAGTCATTGAGTGTATGGGGTAAGTGGGGAGCAGCATTGAGGGTGCTGGTGTGCAAATAACTTCCCAGGGCCAGGCGGGGTGGGGGGCAGCTGGAAAGGTGGCAGAAGGAGGAAGTTCTGAGTGAGGAGCTGGACCGAAGTGTTAGGACAGATACCCTGTGGATGCTAGCAACAGGAGGTCTAGGAGTGGCCTTTGTGAATGGATTACTGGGCTCTCATGAAAATTAGATGGATGGTGGGGAGAGAGATGGAGGCCAGAGGCAGGACATTTGTCCATTCATTCGTTCACTCATTCATTCATTCCACAAGCGTGGTGAACTTTGGGAATAAAGGGCTGTAGAGTTGGAGTTAGCATGGGTTCCAGGCCGCTGTGGCTCTGAGTGCCCAGTTCTGAAGTAGCTGGATGGGCCACTGCTGTGGTCAGCAAAGCATAAGAGTCCACTTCCATGAAACGCCTTCCTAGGTTTTGTCTGTGCTTAGCTCTTAGCTATGTGCTTAGTGTAACTGCTTTGTCTTTGATCTCTGTTTTTAGCTTCTCCTTCAAAGGACATTTGATATCCTTCTCACCAGGATGGCAGCTTGATTGAGCCATTTTATGACCTTCTGTAATTATATTGCAAAGGAATTATTTTCCAAGAGGGATTTTCATGAAGAAACCTCTACCTGGAACTAGGAACTGGTATCTGAGTCCTGTTTCTGCCATTTACTAGTTGTGTAAACTTGGACAGGTTGCTTCTCCTAGCTGACCCTATTTACAACTCTTAAAAACAGACATCCAAATAGTACTATCTGCTTCACTAGGTAAATAGCCATGAGAGAGCATGGGGGGAAGATCCATAAATGATAAAATCTTACACAAACCTCAAATTGTAATAGTACTTACAATATCCCCTTTACTATCCACCCCTTTAGACACCCTATGGTTCCCACCTGGAACTTTGCATACTCCACTTGCTGAATCCAAATTAATTTCTCCCAATCATGTCCCCAGCTACAGCATATGCGGACTTTCACGGGGCCTCTCACTCTGTCCCATATAGGAATTCCTTGTGCTTGTACTGTCTTTCCTCAACTAATAGTCACTCAAGAGGGTGGCCCTGACTTCCCAATCCTGGATCCCTAGGGTCTAGCATAGTACCCAACACATAGCAGGAGCTCAAAAAAAAAAAAAGTCTGAAGAATTAAAGATTGTTGACCTATTGTTAATTTAGCAAACTAATATTTCCCAGGACAAATATTTATTTTATACATTATAGAAACAATAAAGCAGCATTAAATATAATTTTGAGAAGAGGGGGAAAAAAACTCCCTAGAATTTCTCCCGGAAGTCAACACCTATTTTCATTTTTTTTTCTTTTTTGGTACTGGGGATCGAACTCATGACCGTGTGCCTGCCAGTTAGGCTCTTTTGCTGCTGAGCTAAATCCCCAGCCCCCTTATTTTCATTTTTGCTTCTTTCCCAGTCTTTGTTTTAATGCCTGAAAAGCTTACATGGCACAAATATAGCATGTGTTTAGCATTTCTTTTTCATTTTATATTATCTCAGGCACTTACATACTTTTTACATTTCATAATGATGTTTTCAATGGCATGTAGTACGTTTACCAAAATTTATACTTTTTCCTAATTGCGTATGGAAATATTACCCAAATTTTGCATATTAGACCACAGAGGAAGTCTCAAAACAGTCCACAGGATCCACACTAGACAAAACATGCTTTTAGTTACAAGGCAGGGAGAATAGGCATCAGCTCCAAAAAGAGAGCTAACAAAATGCTCTGTGCTTTGAAACTAAAGATAGAACTTCTAAATAATTCATGATAAAAGAGTGATCAATGAAAATTAATTAAATATCTAGAGTTAAATTAAGAGGTTAACAATTCTGGACCACTCTACATCCACTGGAATCTAGCACTTACATTACTGGCTCGGGTTCTCACAATTGTCATGGGAAGTTACAGATCATCAAGGAGCTGGGCTGGAATGATCCACGAAGTAATGGGTTAGAGTCAGACGCACCAGTATGAACTTATGTTTAGATTAATGCAGATAGTGCTAGTTACATATGGAATTTTGTATACATATGCATGCGTGTAATTAGTATACACACATTTCCTTGCTCTGCCAGCAAACAGTACCTACAGACAACCACCTCTAGTAACAATGATTGCGCCTAAAACTCATCTCTCTGTTTCTAATACCTTCCTCCAATAAAAGGAACTAGAGTGCTTGGAGAAATGTCTCACTCTAGAACTGGTACAGAAAATATACCTGCTGAGCCCAGGATGTCTTGTGATGTCAAAAAATAAGGAAACTTCAAAGATGAAACAACTCACATTGATGGAGTTTGTCTAAGAGAGCTCCAAGTAGCCAAAACTGGAATAAGTTGAGAAATAATTTGAGCTCTGGGTGCCATCTTTCTGTTCTGCCCTCTTCACTTGTTAGTTATTGTTTAAACCACTAAGGTTTGGGGTAACTTATAATGCAGCAATAGATAACTGATGCCATATACAAGATAAAATACTTGGAACTTCTGCTAATAAGCAGAAATAGTCATTAGAACAGTGGCCATTGGCCAAGGTTTATCATGGAGGTGCCAGCTGTGCACTCAAACCTCATCTTCTTGCTTAAGAGTGTTAAGAGCCAGATGTGATGCACACACCTGTAACCCTAGCACTCAGGAAGCTGAGGCAGGGGAATCACCTTGGTGACATAGTGATTTCAAGGTCAGCCTGAATTGCATAGCGAGAATTTCCCTCAACAAACAAACAGGATGATAGGTATGTGGCTGCCAGCAGGGCACTGCATTTCCAAGTCTGTTTTGCAGTAAAATGAGAATATTTTCTTGCCTACAGAACTTGGGCAGAAGTGGTATGTCCTTCTTCTGGGTTATGATTCTTAAAGCAGCAAGACTGTTCTTCTCCGTGTTTTTTCCTCTTCCTCCTTCCAGACTGGAATTCAAGTGTGACAGTACCTGGCACATTTCAACAAGAGACACTGAACACAGCATGGAAGGAACACGACTCCCTGCATGGCTTTGTGGAACAGAGTTCAAGTCAGACTCATGGGCATAAAGTCTATACTCTGCTTTTTTAACAGTCTCATGAATGTTGGAACTCTTGGAATTTAAAAAAATCCTAATTCATGTAAGCACGTGTAAATATACCAATAGAATAGAGTAGAGACCAGAACACACTCATATTTATATATGGGAACAGAGAAGTCACTATTAGGGAAAACAAATAATATTTGATAATAGAGATAAGACATCTCATTCACAAAAATAAAACTAAGATGCTTTGGTGGCTTACACATGAAAAACAATTAGAAAAAATCAGGAAAAATATTTTTCATAACAGGATAGAGAATGATTTCTCAAACAAGCAAGTCACAATAAGAATATGAAATAAAAATAACTTTATTTATTCCACTTTACTAAAATTAAATCTTATCTAAGGCAAAATACACAATAAGGTTAAAAGATGGGTAATATACTGAGAGATATTTGCAATATATATACTGTATCTATCAGAATATATGAAGAATTCCTATATCTCTAAGAAAAAGATAACCCAGCAGAAAAGTGAGAAATCATATGAACAGACAATTCACACAAGGGGATATTGAAATGGCTACTAAAGCCATGAAAACAGAATGAGAAATAATTTTTCATATACCTGCTTGGGCAAAGTTGAGATATGACAATATAAAATGCTGACAAGGATGTGAGGAAAGCAATACTGTTATCCATAGGAAGAGAAAGTATAAATATTGCCACTCAGAAAAGCAAATAAGCAACATGTAACAACATTTTAAAATGTGCATCTCCTATGACCTACCTGGAAAATTCCATTTCTGCGTATAGTCTCTGGAGAAATTCTGAGATGTATTTATACAGGATGTATACCGCACCATTGTTTACAAGCATCTACATACTGGACACAACTTAAATGCAATGTCTAGGGAAATGAATTAATGACATAGGATAGGTTTATGTGACGGGATGTTAGACAGCAGTTTAAGAGGAACTAGCTCTGTACATATCCACATGGATAGTCTTAAATGATGTAATAAGGTTTCAGAACAATATGAAAAGGATATAATTTACATACATTTCAAATGTAAGAAGAGCATATACTATTTATGTTACTTTTTTCTTTCTTTCTTTCTTTCTCTCTCTCTCTCTCTCTCTCTCTCTCTCTCTCTCTTTCTTTCTTTCTTTCTTTCTTTTTTTGAATGGGGGATTGAACTCATGATCTTGCACTTGCCAGGCAACTGCTTGTGCCGCTGAGCTAAATCCCTGGCTACCCTTTATGAACACATACAATAGAGTGTTTGGCAGTGCTGGGGTGCAACCCAGGGCCTTGTGCATGCCAGGTAAATTGCTCTACCACTGATTCGCAGCCTCAGCCCAAGAAATTTTTTTGAAAGGAAGGTTGTATCTCAAAGTTCTAATGCTTTCCTCTCAGAAAGAAGGTATAGCACAGGGAATGTCAGTTAGGAGAGGCTTTAATTGTATCTTTAATGTATAATTTCCCTAAAAGGAAACAACAACAACAACAAGAGAATATGATGAAAAGTACTAATGTTAGAAATTTATAAGTCAGGGTCCAATCAGGAGACAGAAATTATTATAGGAAATTTAGTACAAAAAATTAATTGAGGAGCTGGGAATGTAACTTATTGGTAGAAGACTTGTCTAGCGTATGCAAATCTCTATGTTCCATCCCTAGCACCAAACACCCAAACATACAAACACACACCAACACCCCCCCATGATTAACTAAGAGTGGTAGAGGAACCTCTGAAGAAGAATAGCAGAAGTGGGGAGCAGTTACTACCTCCAGACCTCAGAAAGCATATACCAGGAAGGAACACACTTGGAACACGCCCCCATCTGGATACTGAGAGTCCGATCCTGGAGGGATATGGTAGTGGACTACGTTGAAAGTTGACTGAAATGCTTCAATTCAGAGCTACACCATAGCTGGCTGGTCATGGCAAGAGAGTGTCCCTCTAGCGCCCTCTACCCACAAATCCTGACACTGCGCCCGCTGATGGAGAAGTGTTTCTCAGAGGGTACAGCTGCCGGATCACAAACCAAGGCAAACACTGTGGATTTAGAGCCAAGAGGTAATAAACTGATTGCTGGTACACTAGGGATGGATTATGGGAATATAGATGTTGGTTATATTATTATATACGATTTGAAGATCTCAAAAATGTCAAACGATGCCAAATGTGGCAGCACACACCTGTAATCTCAGCCACTTGGGAGACAAAGGTAGGAGGATGCTAAATTCAAAGCAAGCCTGGGTGACTTAATGAGACCCTGTGGCAAAAGAAAATAAGAAGGATGGGGAATGTAGCTGAGCGGTAGTGCATTTTCCTAGCACGTGCGAGGTCCTGAGTTCAATCCCCAGCACGACACAAACATACACACACACACAAGGATTGAGTCAAAACCAATATATCAAAATATATACGAGTATTTATAAGAGACACCCAGAAAATTTACAAGGATGATTCTCCCCCTTGACAGTTCCATCAATTCCTTTCTCCTGTCTATTAGATGCAAGTGTTGGTAAATGCCTGGTATCTCTCCTGAGGGTGGGAAGAAGCCCGTAACAGTGTTTGCTTCTGGGGAGAACCGGGTGCCTGGGGGTAGAGGTGGGAAAGAGACTTCAGTCAGACCTCTCTGAACCTTTTGAATTGTGAACCCTGCCTACATATTATCTGTTTAAAAAGTAACAAGTTAAGCAAAACAAACTAAAACTAAAACCAAACCTATGATCTTTAAGAAACAGCCATACCTTTTCTTTGAAAAATTAAAAATAAAATCACCACATGATCCAGCAATTCCATTTCTTAGAATAAGCTCAAAAGAATTGAAAGCAGGGTCTTGAAGATATATTTCTCATCCCACTTTCATAGAAGTATTATTCACAATGGCTGAAACATGAACGCAATCCAACTATCCATCAACAGATAAATGGGTAAACAAAATGTGGTATATCTATACAGCGGAACATTATTTGGCCTTAAAAAAAAATTCTGATACATGCTACAACATGGATGAATCTTGAAGAATATCCTAAGTAAAGTCAGCCAATAACAAAAAGACAATTGCTGTGTGGTTCCACTTATGTGAGCACTAGAATACAATAGTCAAATTAAAAGACATGAAGTAAAATGCTCATTACCAGGGCCTGGAAGGAGAGGAAAGAGTAGGTTGTTTTTGATTGGGTTTAAGTTAAACTTTTTGCAAGATGAAAAGAGTTCTATGAATGGGTGGTAATAGCCATTAGACAATAAAAATACCACTGAACTATACATTTAAAATGGCTATAATGATGAATCTTTATATTAGGTGTTTATTGCCACAAAAAATTTAAGTAAAAATAGATACAGCTGCCCTTTTCTAAAGGGACATGCCTGTAATCCCAGCACTTGGGAGGCTGAGGCAGGAGGATCGTTGCATTTTGGGACCTGCCTGGGCTACAAAGTGAGCCCAAGACCAGCCAGAACTGCATGGTGAGACTGTCTCAAAAAGAAAGAAAGAAAGAAAGAAAGAAAGAAAGAAAGAAAGAAAGAAAGAAAGAAAGAAAGAAAGAAAGAAAAAGAAAGAAAGAAAGAAAGAAAGAAAGAAAGAAAGAAAGAAAGAAAGAAAGAAAGAAAGAAAAATGATACTACTACTGTGGACCAACTTAGCCTCTGTGATGTAGTGGAAAGAGACGAGGCTCGGGAGTCATCCAGTGGGTTTGGTACACCCCTCAGCCACTAGAGTCTTGGGCAGATGAGCACACTGCTCTGGCCTTAATTTTCTCCTCCAAGAAATGGGATGGTAATTAGTTGTGATTAAATATTTTGTTCTTACCTGTTTCCTATATTGAGAAGCTTGTGAGTCTGAGAATTAATTCTACTCTACTTTTCCCTATGTCTGTCAGCAGCAGAGAACAGAACTCTGTTGGAGGAACAGAATATGCTCCTTAGTTATTGTTTTTTCTTTTCGTGACATTTTTCTTTTAGGGTGGTTGTAGACTAGTGTGCAGTTGTAAGACATGATACGGAGAGATCCCAGATCTACTTTAGGCACTTTCCACCGATGGTGACATCCTGCATAACTGCAGTACAATATCACAACTGGGAACTTGACCTTAGTGCAACTCTGATGACTCAGGTTTCAGCAGTTTAGCATGTGTGCTTGTGTGTGTGTGCACATGTGTGTACACGTGTGTGTCTGTGCGTGGCTCTATGCAATTGAATCCCATTGCAGACTTGTAGATCCCTTTTGGAGACACGGGTCTGAGTTATATTTTGGGCTCCTGTTTTAGAAGGACAAGTCTCCTATATGCATTATTGGGGTTTCTTACAAAGATTCTGGTCTACACAGCTTCATTTCTACCCTTACTTTTCCTTTTCTCCCATATCTTGAAAGTCCCTTAGAGAGTTGGAACAAATAACAGGTGCATCAGAGAATTCCCTGATCGCCTCCATTCAAGTGTGCCCTGTGTCTCCCAGAACCCCTTGGGACTGAGTGTGGCCCTGCTGGGAAGAGGCCAGTGTGCAGCAGACCACCTCTGTCCCTGTGTGTGCATTTAACCTACTGTTGTAGTCAGCAATTTCAAGGAAAATAATTACATACAAGACACATCATTTACAGATATTTTTTTTTTTGTACCAGGGATCGAACTTATGACCTTGTGTTTGCCAGGCAGGTGCTTACTCTGCTGAGCTAAATCCCCAGCCCCAGAATTATTTTGTAATGGTACCCCAAGAGCCCAATACAAAAGAAAGAGTGCAGGAAATCTGTCCACACACTAAGACCCAAAGAATGCAGCTGAGGGCCTGGATCCCATGGCGATACCCTGCATGAGTCAGCTGAAGACCTAAAGTCCATGACAATGCCCCCAGGGAGTCCAGCTGAAGACCTAGAACCCACAACAATGTCTCATGCAAGTCTGTTTCATGGATCTGCGCTGGGAAGGCCCAAAGGTCAGCGGTAGAAACTAGAAAGTCTGTGCCAGGGCTGGGGATTTAGCTCAGTGGCTTAAGCGCCTGCCTGGCAAGCACGAGGTCGTGAGTTCGATCCCCGGTACCAAAAAAAAAAAAGAAAGTCTGTGCCAGCGGGGTGAAGGATCTGTGTCAGCAGGCTGAAGGATCTGCGCTGGAGCAAGAAGCAGTGCTCAAAGTAAGGACCAGGGCTCCCCTGTGTAAAGCACATAGCCATCCTCAGTGACAACTAGGTACCAAGCTCCTCTGACGGTGAGAATAGCAGAGTTCATAAATCAGGAAGCCAGTGCAACAAGCTTCTCCTAGAGATTGAGCAGCACACATCTTCCTCTCCAGAGCCAGGAAGTGATGCTCAAAGCACGGACCAGAGCTCCCCCAAAGTGAACTGCAGTCTTTCTTAGCAACAAGGTCCTGAGCTCCTCTGCCGATGAGAACAGCCAAGTTCACATCGGGAAAGAAGCTCGACAAGCTCCTCCGGGAGAACCCACGGCAACAGGAGAACCGGCAACAGCATGGAGAACCGAGGACACTAACCCCTTCCTCTCCAGGCCTCCTTTTTATGCCGGCAGCAGTCCCCAGGGCCACCCACACTCAGCACCACGCTGGTTCAGCTCAGCCGCTGTGACATGTTGGCCTCCAGTTATCAGTCCACCTTCCCTACCTCCCCTACCCCTTCCTGTCTTATCATGACTCTGTGGCATTGAAGACAAAAGCCATCCATTCTTACTGTCTTATTAAAAGGCACAGTTGGTTCCCAAAAGTTGGATTTCTCACCTAATTATTGGGGTCAAGTTCTGCCGTCTGCCCAGGGCTCGAAATGTTCCCGCCTGAGTGGACGCCAGGTCTCCTGCATCACCTTTCTCTCACTGTCCGGAGTCCTCCTCAGACTGCAACTGGCTGTTCTGGGTCCCCTTATCCTCATGAAGCAGTAGAGCCCTTGGCTGTTCGGGGTGGGCCAGGGGAGCAGCCAGTGAGATCAAGGCCCAGGCTCTCACCAGGGTCCCCTCAGGCAGCGCATAATCACCGGGGAATGGGTCCCTCAGGTCTTCCTCCACGGGCCCTGAAGAACCACGTCTTTGGTACGTGCTTGGTTGCTTCAACCACTCTGGTGACGCTGAGCTGAGGTCTTTCCACCTGTAAAATGGGACCGATAGGTGCTCACGGCCCCTCCTGGACGTGAAAGTGAGCCATCGAATGTCATCCTGTTTGCCATGCCTCCCCTGCACGCCCCAGTCACCTGCTGAGGCTGTCATCCCACTGGGGCTGGATCTGCCATCTCATCCTTCCAGAGCTTTCTCTACACTCATTACCCCTAAGAGTCAGGTCTCATCCCAAGGGTGGGAGGAGAAATCAAAACAGGTGGTAATCAGGGACTTAAAATGACTCAACTGTCCCCTGGCTGCATCCTGTTTCCCAGGCCACCTAAGCCACTTCCAATTTGACAGGATTAACTTGCTTACTGGACTCCCAGAGAGACCCTGAGGACCTCTCCCCTGTCCTCTCTCAGCATTCAGAACGGAATAACCAAGTTCCTCCCAGGACAGAAGGAAGGACAGACAGTGCGAGACAAAGCTGGGATCTTGCTTCTTTTCATCTTTGCCCCCCTCTAGTACCCCAGTCCTGCCACCATCCAGTGAAAGCGGGCACCCCAGGGTGTCCCTGGGGGGTGGCCCATCTCTTCACAAAGAGGCAGGATTGAGCTAATAAGAACCAGCTGTGTTGTTGGTGGGTTTTGCTGCGCCTCCCCCCCCTTGCTCTGATAGCTGTGAGAAACTGATGACAACCTATTTGACCTCTGACCTCCGAACTTGACCCGCTGCTAATACCTCCAGCTGCTGATTGCTGGCCGAGCCCTTTGTCTAGGGCTGTTTGGGAGCCAGGACAGACAAATGATTTCTATTTGTCCTCTGGTGCCACGGATGGAGCTGATCGATAGGAACTGTGAATGATGTCAAGGATTTGTCACCATGGCTTATGAATGACAAAAACACTCCTCAACTCCCCCACCCATACCTTCCTCCCCCCTCCCCAAAGAAACACCTTTTGGGGGGAAAAAGACTGAAAGCCAGAGAAGACATATTGATTTTTTTTCCCGCTTTCTTAAATAGCAGCTTGAGCCACAAAAGAGAGAAAGACAACACTTTTCTGTGCTAAAATGCAGCAAAAAGCCTCTGAGAATGAGACTGATGATTAGATCAGCTATTGCATTTAAGTACCACAGGCTGCCCGCACCACAACTGCTCAATTTTGTCCACTGAAGGCTGGACCAATTTCTCCCCCATTCCTGAGCGCTTCAGACAGAGAGCAGCTCTGAAGAAGGCATTTTGCACCTTCCTGCTCTCTCCACTACCTCAGCTCAGGGCTGATTTCTGTCCCTTTCCCTTTCTGCTCCTCGTTTCTTCCTGCCTGGGCTTGGGATGGCTCCCTGGTAAACAGTCCGAGCCACTTACCTGCCTCTCTTCAACTAGAGATGAGAGGCACCCTTTTGGATTCCTATTTGGAGAAGAGAAGGGGAAGTGGGGAGGTGACAGCAATGATAAGGACATACAATTTGGGAAAGACCCTCCCAGTTCTCCCTTTGGGGTGGAGAGGGGTCATGGGGTGTCTGGTGGGGCAGCCCATCCCTCTGGGGGGCTGTCAACATGAGACACACAGGATGCACAGGGCCTGTCAGTGCTGGCACTGGGACCTCAGGAGTGACCAAGACCAGCCTGCTTGTCCCCGGGAAGGTCGCCCTCTAGCACAGACAGGATGCACTGGGACAGAGAGGCATGGGGAGACCTATCCCACTAGGGTGATGTGGGGGCTGAGAGTCAGGCTGTTAACAAGGGAACATCCTTGTTGAGTCTGGACAGAGAAGCAGTAGTAGCAAGTGGACTGCTGCGTTCCAGGCCGAATCCAAAGACACCCTGCACCCCAGCCGTTGAGAGTGGAATCTTGAGGTCAGGACTTAATGGAGGTCAGATATGCACTGGGGGCTCCAGAGTGAACAGTCACTGTGTCAGGGATGCAGAAACTCAGTTTTCCCATCTGTGAAATGGACGTGGGGTTGCCGAGTGTCCTCAGTGGGATACTCTGTGTGAAGTGTTTGTGGTGCCTTGCAGTGTGCCGTGGTAGTTCTTGTTTGTGTTATTATTTTTAGCTGTTATTATTTGAAGACTTGCTTCCAGTCTGGAGACTCCTTAGTGTGTTGATTGAATGAAGGTGAAGAGTGATATATCTTGCCTCTCATGCATGATAACTAGACAGGGGCCGGATGTGGTAGGTAAACTGAGTCAATGGGGCTTTTTCAGGATGAAATCACTGGCCAGGGTCAGCCGTGGCTCTGGAGAACATGAGAATGACCTCTCTCCCCAAGCACAGTCCCTGGACTTAGTAAGAAACGCCTGCTCCTGTGTGGGGCTTGGAGACAGTGTCTATAATACAAGCCTTCATTACTGAGTACTTGTACTATTCAGTAGCTACGTCAGTACCGGGCCTCAGGTCTGCCCTGTCTTTTCCTACACTGCTATCAGAGCTACCTCCCCATCTCAGGTCTTCACCTGACACTTCTCTGTTTAGATCCCTCCGGGGGTGGAGGTCCACATTATCTTCAGGATAAAGCCAAAACCCCTGGCATTCAAGACCCTCCCAGCTTGTCTCTCACCTTGGTCTTCACCTAAATTCCCAGATCATGCTTCCTAGCTTGCAGATGCCTGTTTTGTTCATACCAACCATATTTCCTGCATGACTCCACTACCAGATACTTGCTTGAGGGATTTCCTCTGCGCCTCCGTTTGGTAAGAATCCTCCCTTTCTTCACTTCCCCAGTGTACTGTACTTCTGGGCTACGACTTACAGACCTTGATCAGGACGCCTCTGCCCATTTGCACCTCCTGTCTAGAAAGAGAACACTGCAGGCCACGGACCAGGCTGTGCCAGAACCATTCACACCCCTTCTCTGGGAATTGATAGAGTATTCGAAAGTACTTGACTCTTAGAGAAAATTTAGGAGCTATTGAGGAGTGGTGGCATAGGAGTACTTTATTATTATTTTTATTTTGCTTGTACTTTGACAAGCAAAATAAGAACAAGAATAAAAGAATAAGGATAAGAATAAATAAGAATAAGAATAAGAATAAGAATAATAGGGCTGGGGGTTTAGTTCAGCAGCATGAGCGCCTGCCTGGCAAGCTCGAGGTCGTGAGTTTGCTCCCCAGTACCAAAAAAAAAAAAAAAAAAAAAAAAAAAAAAAAGAATAATTGCAGGTAGTTTGGGCATGGTAACGAAGGCCTGTAATACCAGCACTAGGGAGGCTGAGGCAGGAGGATAGCTGTGAGTCCGAGGCCAGCCAGGGCTACATAGTGAGTCCTAAACTGCGTAGTGAAACCCTGTCTCAAAAAGAAAAAAAGATAATAATAGGCAAAGGATTTTACTTTCCAGATGTGTCAAAATGTAAGGTTATTAAAATTGTGCTTATTGCCTTCAGTGACTCACACATGGACGCTTAATGTAACATTTTATTTTATTTCATTTTATTTTATTTTATTTTATTTTATTTTATTTTATTTTATTATTTATTTTTGTACTGGGTATCAAACTCATGACCTCCTGCTTGCCAGGCAGGCACTTATGCCACTCAGCTAAATCCCCAGCCCCTAATGTAACATTTTTAAAACACCGAAAATACCACATACTCACTGTAGAAAATTGAAGCAATATAGAAAAGTATAAAAAAGGGAATAAAACTCTTGTAAAATCCCCTTATATTGATTGGGACTATTTCTTCTACACATGATGTAACAAAACAGAACAAAACCAACTCAAACTGGCTTAAATGTGGGGATTACTGGCTCTTGGGACACAGGAGGAAGGATGGGTTGGCTGCAAGGGTCAGGCTCAAGTGACGCCCCCTAGAGCTGCTTTCTCTCCCCTCCTTCCTGTGCGCCTGCATCGCCGGGCTCTGCTCCTAGTGGCTTTCTGCACAGGCTTCTCTTTGTGACTCCCACGCAGCTCTGCTCCTTCTAAATGTCCCGTCTCTCAGCTTGAAGCCCAGCAGGGAAGGAGGACTGTCTATGGCCGGCTGTCTTTACCACAGACGGACACACGACATCTCCCATCTCCTATGATCCTCTGCAATGTGACCTGGTTGCCTCTTCATCAAAATGCCAGGTCTCCCTGCCTCCCCTCAGGTCCGAGCTAGCACGAGTGAGTTGTTTATAAACAATAGAACGTGGCGCAATGATGCTGCTACAGTGCTGCGAGCTGAGTCACCAGAAACCTAGCGGTCTTCACCTTGGTCTCTTGAGAAGTCAGTCTCGGGTCCTTCCCTGTCAAAGGCGCAGGCCGCAGCGCCCGGGTACCTGCTCATGGCCACGCCCAGCCTCCCAGTGATCCTGGTATGGGAAGTGTGAGTCCTTCTTCCCTTGAAGTTAATCCCAGCCCCCACTGTTCAAGTCTTCTACAGCTTCCCAGCTTTGGCCCCGGATATGTTGAGGCAGAGAGAAGCCATTCTACTAGTTGTGCCCTCTCCAAATTTCCAACAACAGAATTTGTCTATAAAAGGAATGTTGTTCCACACTAAATAAGCTCTGGAGAGATGTGTTAGGCTCCCCAGTGATTCTCAGGAGCCCCAGGATAATTCATACTGCTTGGGTCCCTGTGATCACCCCCCTGTAACCCAGCCAGTCATCATGATCCTAGCAGGAGTCACCTCCACTAGAGTAAGAGTTAGTCAAATGGCAAGCCCAGTAAATCACGGCCACTGGTTACCCAAATAAGGTACAAAATGAAGAGTCCATTTCTGCCACTCAGAAATTTTGGTGAATACTCTTGCAGACTCTTGCCTTGATTTAGGGAAAAATGTAAGAATAATATCCCACACAAATGAAGGAATTCTATATCATCTTTTGTAATCTTTTCTTATTTAATTGATCAAGGGGCCCTTTTGAGATCAGTAGATGCAGATGTCATTTTTAATAACTGCATGAGATTCCATTATATGAACAAAGCACAATTAACCACTTTTGTACTGTTGGATCATTAGTCATTTCTTTTTATTTTCTTGTTTTGCTGCTACAAATAGTGCTGAGACAAACGTCATTACGTTTACAGCCTAGGGCATATCTTCCTTTCTTTAGGATAAAATCCAAGAGGTTGAATTACAGATTCTAAGGTCAGGCACATTTTTAAAGCTTGCTAAGGGGTATCTAAACTGCTTTCCCAGAACTTATCTCTTCCCACTCCTGTCGTCCCACGGGGCACAAGGGTGGCCATTTCTCTACAACTTCATCAGCAGGGACTAGTTGCCAGTTGTAGAGAAGAAAAAAATGATTAGTCTTTGCTGCTTTAATTTGAATTTCTTTGATTACTCCTGAGGTCAGGCACCTTCTCATATCTATATTGGTTATTGCTATTTCTTCTTTTACAATATTGCCTGTTCATGTTCTTTGGCCAGTTTTTATATTGCAATGTTCATGTATTTTGTCATTGATTTATAAAGCCTTTTTGTATATTAGAGTGGTAGCCTTTTGTTGGTTATACATCTTCCAAATATCTGTCGCATGTCCCTTAAGTTTGCACTGGGGCACAGGAGACACTCTTAAACTGCAAAGGCAAAGCCCCAACAAGGCACAGTATTAAAAGCAGTAATCCCTTGGCAGGAGAGTTAACTGGAATCACTCTGCTCAGAGGGGATCTGCTACCTAGAGAAGAATCCAGAGCTAGGAAGTGGGAAAGCCATGAGTATTGACTGTCCTGAAAAGAGGTTCTAATTCATTCACAAGGAGGCAGGAGGCGTCCCAGGAAGCTGAATGGGGAGCATGAGACAGGAAACCAGGAGGCAGGGCCCTGCTCTCTTCCAAGGCAGCCCCTTATACCAGTGCTGCTTTTCGGCAGGCTCGGTCCACACACACAGCAGCTCCCTCTGGCTGGCTCCTGCTCCGGGGCTTCTGTAGGCTCATGGTCTGCCTCTGGAGCAGGGCCAAATTGAGGAGGCCCTGTGAGACCAGCAAGCTTGGAGAGGCATTTAAAAATTTTTTTTTTTATTATTTTGAAGGTAGTAGAATACAACAGAACAAGACAGAATAAAGCCAATTGAGACAGTGTAGTGAAATTAGTACAGAACTTCACAGCTGGTTATCGGGATAATAGTAATACATACTATAGTATATCTTGTTATCTCCACAATAGTTGTTCTTTCAATAAATATAGCAAAATCACAGGGAATACAGAACATTATAGAACCCATCAAAACAAAATATTGAATAGAGCAGTACCATTAATCAGGACAAAGCAAGACAGTGATAAAAATATTTGCCTTCAAAGAGATGGTAGAAGGAAATCCCCCTTATTTGCTATATTGCATATGGTCAACCTCCCAAGAGATGCTCAGCTCTCTGGCTCCCACTTGCTAACGGGGGGAGGGGGAGAATGGGATGTTTGATTCTCAGCTGGTTCTCGCCCTGGAGTGGCCGCAGCTTACCAGGCCACAGCCACTTACCAGGGCAGCAAGCTGGTTGCTTGGTTTCCCTGGAGGGGCATTTAGAAGCAGGCAGGGGAGTACAAAGCATGTACAGCCCAGGAATCACTGAGGGAGTCCGGGCTTTGTCAAAGAAACAGACTGGGTGTTCAGTCTGAGGAGAGGGACAAGGAGCTGGTGGTGGTGGCTCTGCCCAAATCCTCTTTGGGGCTGTCCTGGCTGCTAATGGCTCTCAGCCATTGCCATCTCTGAAGAGAGTGGGACCTGCTTCCCCTAAAAGGCCACCGACTCCTGGAGAGCATGCAACCAATGCCTGAATGGCAGCTCTTCGGTATAGTTGATGCACTGCAGACCTCCTGGTGCCAAGAGGTCAAATCCACCCTTGCTCAGCTCCTCCTTTGCCTGCTTCTGCCTCTCAGCTGTTACCCTTTCTCCTGATACCACTCCTTGGATGAACCACACACAGCCAAAGGCTTGCCTCAGGCTCTGCTTCTAGGCAACCTGACCTACAAAAGTGCCTGGGCTGCAAGTACAGGAGTAGGATGAGGTGAAATGAAAGAAGGGGGGTGCAGTCTAATGTGGATGGGGTGGGGTTCTCCTTGCTGAGGGACATGGAAAGGGGGATATTGCTATGGGCTGTCCCGCATTCACTGCCCCATCTAAAAACTGAAGCTCAGGTTCCCTCTGAGACACCACTTACTTCCTGTTCCCTAGGTGGTTTGGCGGAATCGCACCACCCCCAGCTCCAGGTTCTGGACTAATTTGTCTGTTTCCCCTGCCCTCACCTCCAGCCATAGTGGCTGTTGATTCAGGGCACAGGGACAAATCCAAGTCAATAAAACGCTGGTTTGCGGGCTCTTTCTTTTCCAAGGGAGCATGTGAGTAGCCACCTCAGTCAGCTGTTTCTGTTACCTGTTGGGCTGAAGAGAGACTGCCACACACCACTGGACCAGGAAGGATCATTCTGATACCTGGAAGGGTCATTTTGGCCCCTAATCAAGCTGCACTCACATTTGAGCTACTCTACCATGTGAACCAACACATCCCTCATTTTCTGAAGCTGGTTTGAGGAGGGGTTTCTGTCCCTTGCAACCATGAGGCCAAATAGACACAAACTAGCGGCCAGTGTGCTGAATGGTCGGCACAGGGATAGAAAGGAGCCAGCGAGCCCACAGAAGGTGGAGCTAGCAGAGTACCCCCAACCTGTCCTCCCCTACTTCTATTCCTGTCACCTGCTCCTTCTCTAAGCAACCAGTGGACTCTGGCCAGAATGGTGAGGGGCAAATGCACCACTGTTGTCAGGATTTGGTGTCCGTCGCCAGTTCCTTTGGCGTCTTGACCTCCCCCAGGAAATCCACTGCCTTGTGGGAAGGAGCCCAGGGCACGTATTCCAGGCAAGGAGGAGCAAGAGCATTGATTTGCTAGGGTGCAAGGGAGCTTCCTTTGCAGTTCTCCCGCTGGACTGGGGTCTGGAGAGAATTGAGGTGTGGGGGAAAGACTGTGTGCCCTTGGCCTGCCACTTCCAGCTGTGTGGCCTGCTGGTTGGCCCCCTGAGCTTCAGGTCTCCCTCTGCAGAGTGTGGATAAGCCCGATGCCCTAGAGAAACCCTGGAACCGGGAGCTGATAATGCACTTCCCGGGCCCAGGACTTGACTCCCTGGCATGCGTCATGAAGATGGGTGCAGATCCTGGCCTGTCAGAGGCAAAGTAAAGTCAGTGCCTGGGGTTCACAGTGACAATGCCGAGTTCAGCCAGTAGACAGCACAGGCTCCGGCCTGATGCATCCCCTGGGGCGCATGGTACCCATGGTGCTGATGGGGGAGGGGTGGCATCCCCTCAGGGCAGGAACGTGGACCAGGCTCCACATTTCACCCATCCCCACTCCCTTTGGTAAATTAGTCTCCCAGCAGCTACAGGGTCTGGAGTCAGGAGGAACTGGAGTCAGAGGGCTGTAGGTACATGTGAGTCCCTCCTGTGCCACACCTAGGGGACAGGCTAAAGCGACCAAGGCTTTGGACCAGAAAGGTTGCCCATCCCTACTATGATTCCCATCTATAGATGAAGAAACCAAGGCACCGATGTTAGGCATCTTGCTCGAAGTCACTCAGCTAATAAAAGACGGAGCTGGCATTTGAGACCAGACACAGTGTGGCTCTGGAGGCTGGACCATGAACTGTCCATCTTCTGGCCCGCCCCTCCCCAGCCTTTCCTGTGATCAGTGTACGCTTCTGTGCCCCTCCCAGGAGACCTGCCATGCTCAGGGCCAGAGTGGACAAAATGAGATGTCTCATGGGCTTGGGGAGAATGCATAGAAATACAAGCCTTCCTGTCCCTCTTTCTTGTCCCCAGGGTTGCCATTCAACTTCCCACTGCAGGTGCCATGTGCCCCGGGTCCTGGGATGGCTGGAGAGAGGGTACACCAAGCCCTAGCTGGTCTGGTATCTTGGGCAAACTTCTGCCTGTCTCCTGCAAACCCTGGTACTGACCTTTGCCAGGTGAAAAGGGGATGAATGTCACAAGAGAAAAAGTGAGCCTAGAAGAGAGGAAGGTTAGCTGCAGAGATTGAGGGGGCAGGTGTTACAGGTAAAGGGAACAGCAAAGACCCAGCTGTGCCAGCACTGGGGAGATTGAGTTCAGGAGATAGATGGCACTTGTAACGGTCCAGATGATGCTGATAGGAGATCTGAACTAAGGTGGGGACCACGGGAGGAGTTACCCCATATCTGTCTCCCTGGGGACAAGTTGTCTTAATGAGACTGAGCTGGTACCTCCTAACCCAGCCAGCCCCGATTCTCAGATGGTCAGTTCCATCTTGGCCATCTGTTCCCACCACCCAGTGATGGGCAGTGGGGATCACTAACCCAAGCTGTGAACTTGCTCTCCCTCCCAGTACATCTGGCTGGGCAGAAGCCCCTCCTCCACCTCTGCCTCCTCTCCTGGGCTTCCAGGCCAACTGAGCATTTCCTTCCTTGTAAGAATGCAGAGGAACATAACTGCCACTGTCATTATGCTATACTGCCCAGGAGTGCCATGAACATGTGCCTGAATCACACGGCTTCCTAAGAGGAAGAATGGACTGAAGTCAAGTGGTCTGGGTGGGAGACCTCCTCTGCTGTTCACAAGCCCTGTTGCTATCAGTAATCTATGTGGAGCCTGATTTCTTCATCTGTGGATTGGGGATAAATTGATGGCCTTCCAGAACTGATTTATGGACTGAAAGAGTTGTGTGAACATCTGCAAACTTTGGAAATACTGCTTAAACTTAGTGTATGTTTTTATTCTTCTACCAGTCTCCATTGAGCTCTGACTCTACAAGATGCCAGAGTATGAACAGATGATTGCACTGCCAACATGCACGATGCCATTTCTTGAACACCTTGTGATGGGGAAGAGCTTGGCTTGAAACACACGTTTTATTCACCTTCTTTGTACAGCAAATGGGAAAATGGCTTAAGTTAAAGGGGGAGAGATTTTATCAGGACTAATTTCCCAATGCAGGTGGCTGGTTCATTTCTGAAAATCTTCCCAGAAGAAGAGAATCAGTTAAGTACTTTGCGAAGAGTGGACACCAAATAAATTGTTGAGTGGGACTGACTCTGTCATATCATTTGTTGGGAGACAAGGGAATGGAATCAGATGGCTTCTCAGAACCTCCTCCTCCAGTTGACTTTCTGTGAACCAGTTTTATGGGTAATCGTGTTCAGGGAAGAGAGAGAAACTAGGGTTGGCACTCAGCAAATCTGCCTCAAACCAGCCTTGTGAACTTGGAAATATGCCCTCTCTAAGCTTCTCTATCTTCTCCCGAGTACCAACCTGTATGAGAAATATAATGAACTTCCTAGAATAATGTCTGCACGTAACATTCCACAAGTGTGGATGGATGGATGGGTGGGTGGGTGGGTGGAGGAATGAAGAGTGGTACTTAGTGTGTCCACCTGTTGAACGTGTGCAATGGGATGCCTGTCTCCAGGTCCCCAGTCTATCTAGGTTTCTGTGACCTGCCTCTGTGCCCGAGGCCAAAAACTGGAGGAAGGCAGCTGGGGGATTTGGGATCTGCATCTTCATGCCCAGTGGCTTGGGCTGTCCTCCCGTTTCAGAGCATGGGCAGCAGGTATGCACTTCTGTTCCCACGGAGCTGCCTGGCTTGGCCCAGTGCTTCCTCTGCTGGGAGAGTGGCCTGGGCTGCAGCCCCGTGCTGACCTGCTCTTAACCCCCAGCAAAGTTACACAAACTCTTCCACGCTCTGCTGGTAGCCAGGTCACACAAGGAGGGGGTGGGAACAATGCTTCCCCTTGTGCGCTCAGCCTATTTCACCTCAGCACACATGGGAGAGGGACACAGGAGGCAACGGGGAGAGGGGTTCCCAGCTCCGGTTTCAACCATGCCTGGAAATTGGATCTTCCTCCCTGGCCAGAACTCCTTGAGGCATGAAGGGGGCCAGAGCCTGGGTGTCAGCAGGAGCCCCCCTTTCCCTTCCCTGTAGTTTTCCCTTCTTCACAGAGCAGCTGGGTGCACCTCCTTCAGTGCGCCTCTCTTCAGCAAATGCACTCTGGTTCTGAGACGCATCTCCATGGAGATGGTGGGAAGGAAAGGGCCTGTGCTGGGAATCAGGAAGCCTGTGTCTAGTTCTGCTGTGGCCAAAGAAGACACCAAGGAGTGGGCTAGCCAAGGGCTGTGAATGCGGGATATGGTGCCTGACTACTGGGTCAAATTCTAGCCGTGAATTGGGTACCTACTACCCCAACTCTCCTTTTTCTCATTGGCTCTAACACTCTCTACATCCTTGGGCTGTGTTGAGGAATAAAGGAATATTTTAAGCCCAGAACATGCAGAGCCATTTTCAACAGACACCACTGAGTGGTTTGCTCTCCAAGGAGAGGTATGTGCTGTCCTTTCTCAATTTCCTAGGGAAAAGCAAATTGCTCAAATTGCCTAAAACAGAACAGAACTACTTAACGTACATGAAACTGGCTGTCAAAATTGTGAGGCATAACCACAGTTTTTATTGCTTTGTGACAGTATAAAAATTGCAAATTTTTCATCAGGCAAGGAAAGAAAAACAAAGACTAACTACGGTCAGCACCGTTACTCCTCCTGTTGTGCCCTGCGTGCCCATCTGAATCTGTCGCTTGTGTTGACACATGCATAGCCTTGCATCACTTGAGACACACATTTCTGATTCATCTTCAGTCATTCTGTATTTAAGCTATAGTTGCAGAGTGGTTGGTTTCTTTTCAGGTAACTGACATTGTTTGAAAAACAGTGTCAAAACCAAAGGCTCTCTTCTTTCTCTAACAATCTACCAGAGCTATGCCTCTCTCCAGCCCCTGTCCCTATACCCTTCTCCTTCAGTGGCCTCCCTTCTCTCCCAAGACCCTCTCTTCTCCTTGTTCAGGATTCATGGAAGAGAACAAGCAAGAGTCATCAATGTCCCAGCATGGGGAAAATTATCATGAGTTGGCCTATGAGAAATTTCAGAACCATGGACAACAGCACTCATGGACTCACCTATTTGTCACCCCAACGCCAAAAATATTTGAGTTATATAATAACTATACCTTTCTTAGGTTTGACTTCCTCTTCTGTACAAGGGGTGACAGGACTGGGAGGGAGGGAGGGAGGGGCAAGACCATCTCCACTACCTCGCACAGCTCTGTAGCCCTAGGATTCATTCTTTGGCTTCATGTTTGCCTCCTCCTCCCTTTCTTCCTCTCTCTGTCTCTCTATTCCTTCCCTTGTTTTCCTACTCTGATAGGGAACTTGCACTCATTTTAATAGACTGAGAGCCATCACCCAAGGAGAGTGGTCAGACACAAGGCTCTGCATCAGAGGGGCAGGATGCTAAGCCTCAGAAACTCCCCAAACTCAGCACTGAGGCATCATTTGATTTTTCCTCTCTGCCCCTAGTCACCTACAGACATTGTGGTAGCTACAGCAAAAGACGAGCTAGTGCAGCGCCCACTGACTGAAGGAGCTGTCTTATTTACTTTTCTCATTGCTGAGACAAGATACCTGATACCCAAAGTTAGAGGAGGGAAGGTTTATTTTGGCTCAGTTTGAAGAAGTTTCAGTCCATCATCTGCTGGCTCCAAGGTATGTGACACAGCAGATAGCTGTTACAGTGGAGAAACAGTTCATGGTGGGTAGAAGGCAGCAAAGCGAACAAAGGACCTTCGCAGTGTCTTCCTGCCACTTTTACATTCTATCTAGGCTCCAGGCATTAGTATGGGTGCCCAACCAACCAGTGGATTGGTTTAATAATCACACACTCTTCATTCTAGCATCCTTAATCTTATCATTATACTATGAATCAGTCACAACTCTAGATAGAGCCACCTCTGGAAAAGCTCCACCATGACCACCTGAGGCTTTAGGGGGACATCTAGGCAGAAGCCATAACAGGACCAGAAAGGCTCAGCTCATTCTCAAGCAACAGAGGGATAGCAGAGCTGCTCAGCTCTGTGCAGGAACACACAAACCAGCTCCCTCTGTGAGGTTTGCCCTACCCCGCCCCTTAATGATGAACTGCATGGCCACACTGAGTCACAGACACGCTGCATAATGTCTGTCTTCAGGAAGGATCAAAATAGCAAGAGCACATTAGCCCACAGGTACCAACCTATCACTGCCATTTGTGGTGACATTGTCACATGGCCACACCAAGTCACAGGGGGGCTCAGTACCCTAGTTGGGAGCCATGTGCCAAGCTGTGATTTTACTATTTTAAAAGAAGAGGAGAAAGGACTGGGTTTCAACAAGCCCACCAGAAACATTACCTTCTATTTCACGGGTGAGCTAGAGATGTGGAAATGGCGAGGTTGGCTCAGGAAAAGAGAAAGGGACTTGAACACCATGCCAAGTGTTTTCCTGTACACTGAAAATGCCCAGAAATCTCACCTTCTCAAGTGTCCAGTCAAATCCAGTTACCTCCCCAGCTTTTGCTTGTGCTTTGTCTCTTGGATGAGTTGGTCCCATCCTTCAAGCTTAATAATCACCTCATGGTACATTGAATTTTACAATCAGAAGAGCCTAAAAATCACCTGGGGTCATATTACAGTTTATAAATGAGGAAACAGTGCTCAAAAAAAGGGAAAGACTCTTTTCTGAGGTCACGTAGTAAGGTATCTCCCTAGTCAGAAAGCTGGTCACTGGCCTCAGGACTCCAAGTCCAGTTCCCCTTCATAACACTAAGAAAGCCCTGCCCGCCCCACACACTTCCGCTCTGCCATGTGACTTTTGGCAAATCTGGGGCTAACCTCCAGATGCTTAAACTGTGAAAAGAAGAAATTGGCTCTGAGGTTCTATTAGCGCATAAACTCCTTTGCTTAATGGCAGAGCTTTCTCAGACTTTCATAGTTGGTCCTCTCCACAATGCTGAGATATCATCTAGAACAAGCTGTACCTTTTGCCACCTTTCCTGGGTGAACTCACAGTTGAATCAACAAGAAGGCTCTTTTCTTCTCACTGATTAGGCATGGAGCTGAGCACTTAACGTGCTGTATCTCTTTATATCACGAGAAGCCCACTGAAAAGTGGGGGTTCCAAATTTTTTTTAAGAAGCAGACACAAGCTCTGCAAGGTTCATGGCTCTCTGGGGCAAACGGATTTGCTTTGATCCTAGGATTCTCAAAGTGGGAGGGGAAGACCAGTGGGGGATGTTACGGGGAGATCTGGGTTTGATGCAATAGGCTGTCTCGGAAGGGGGCGATTTCCTGGTCACTGGAGGTGTGCACACACTGGGTGAGAGATCAAAGGATTTTAGCACCGGATGGGTAAAGGAAGGGGTCGGGGGTGAACTGTATCAGTGATTCCCAAAGATTCTTTTAGGAGATATGCTGACTAGCATCAAATAATATTTCTTACAGAGACAAGAAGTTACTCCTTTAAATTATTCTTCAAACTTCCTGATTTTGACCCAGCAAAGGTCTCAGTTAGGTGCTGGTCCACTATACCACTCCAACCACTGGTAAGTTCCCTTTTTAATAGAAAAGATTAGGCACCAGGCTTGGAGAACAGCAGTCAGCCACAGGACACAGCTAGAATGAAATAACATGAGGCTTTTTATTTATTTTTATGGTTAAATTCTTTCATGATAAATTGTTCCAGTTTCCCTATTACTGTGTGATTTGAAGTTTCATTTTAATATGAATATATTTTAAGAGCATGAGCAGGCAAACTATAGAATGAAAGAAAAAATATTTGCCAAGCTTATATCTGTTAAAGAACTTGTATCCAAAACATACGAAGAACCCTAAAACTCCACAATAAGAAAATGAATAATCTAACTCAAAATGGACCAGACTGCTATGATGAGCAGTCATGTCGGAAGTCTACAGGTGACAGGTAAGCATGTGAACAGAGCTTATGTCACTAGGGAACTGCAAGCTAAAACAAGTGTGAGATGCCACATAGACCTGTTAGAATGGCTAAAATCTGAAATACCAACAACACCCAATGCTACTGGGGATGTAGAACAGCAGTTCTCATTTGTTACTGGTGGGGACAGAATGGCTGCACCCCCGTGTGATGCTGTGTGGTAGTTTCTTCCAAAGGTAAACATAGCTTCACCATCCAACCCAGTAATTTCTGTCCTGGGTATTTATCTGAGTCGAAACCTTATGTACACACACACACACTCCTGCACACAAATCTTTATAGCAGCTTTATTCATAATTGCCAAGACTTGGAAGCAACTAAGATGTCCTTCAATAGGGGAATGGGTAAACTATTATAAATCCATACAGTGGAATATTATTTAGTGGTAAAAAGGAGTGAGGTATCCAGCCATGCAAAGACATGGAGCAAGCTTAACAAATTTTTTTTTTTTTTTTGGTACCAGGGATCGAACTCGAGACCTCACGCTTGCCAGGCAGGCGCTTAAGCCACTAAGCTAAATCCCCAGCCATGGAGCAAGCTTAAATGCATATTGCTGAGTGGAAAAAGCCAGTCTAAAAGAGCACAGAGTGTATGATTTCAACTAGATGACATTGTGGAAAAAGCAGAACTGTGCAGGTAATAAAAAGATCAGTGGTTGCCAGGAATTCAGGGAGAGGGGAAAGGGACAAATAGGTTTTCAGGGGTTTCAGAGTGGTGAAACCATTCTGTGTGATACTGTGATGGTAGGCACATGAAATGATACATGTACGCAGTGATAGAGTGCTTGCCTAGCATGCATAAGGTCCTGGATTTAATCCCAGCACCAAAAACAGAAATTGCATGTTCAACAAAACTCACAAAACTGTACAATGCAAGTGAATCCTAAAGTAAACCGTGAATAGTAACAAATCAATATTGGTTCACCCAGCATAACAGATGTTAACCACACTAAGAGACTTTAGCTATTGGGCAAATTTTGGGCAGAAGGTGTTATGGATTAAAATCTGGTGGTCAACTTAATACCAGCTGAATTAAATCAGCATGGTGCTGAGTGTAGATGGCCCACCTGAGGAAAGTTACCAGCATAAAAGGAGATGTGGAGAGGAAGAGTGTGGCATTGTGGGTTCTCCTAAGTGTTGCTTTTTGGAGCCATTGGTTCACCCTGGAGGAGCTTGTCATGCTGGCTTCCCTGATAAGAACTTGGCTATTATCATCAGAAGAGCTCAGGACCTTGCCATTGAGAATGGCTGTGGTTCACTTTGGGGGAGCTCTGCTCCTTACATTGAGCGTTCCTGGCTCCGGAGGGGAAGATGTGTGCTGTTTAGTCTCCAGGGGAAGTGTCACGCTGGCTTTCTGATATGTACCAGACTGTTCTCATTGTAGGAAGAGCTTGAGACCTCATCATCGCTGAGGATGGCTGTGGTGCTTTTCAGGGGAGCTCTGGTCCTTATTTTGAGCATCTCTTCTTGGCTCCAGTGCAGAACCCTCAGACTCTTCATTCTGCTGGCATAGACTTTCTAGCTTCCACTGCTGACCTTTGGGCCTTCCCGGCACAGATCCATAAAACAGCCTAGCATGAGTTACTGTCATGGGCCCTAGACCTCCTGCTGGACTCATGGGAGGCTTTGTCATGGGCTCTAGGTCTTCATCTGGACTCATGCAGGACGTTACTGTGGGATCCAGGCCCTTGGCTGAATTTTCTAGGTCTTTAGTGTTGTGGACAAATTTCCTGCACTTTCTTGTATTTAACTCTGGGTGACCATCACAAAATAATAATATACATTCTGTGTCCTATATGTAATTTTTCTTGCAACCCCTGACTACAATAGAGAGGGAGTATATGGAAATGCTAATTTTTGCTCAATTTTTCTGTAAATTTAAAAATCTCTAAAAATAGAGTATTAATTTTTTTTTAAAAAAGTGAACCCATTTAAATTTAAGAGATGTGCCCATTAGCAATTCCACTCTTAGAAGTAAGACATGTGGCCGGGCCGTGGTACATGACTGATGCCTGTAATCCTAGCTACTTGGGAGGTAGAGGTAAAAGGATTGCAAGTTCAATGCCAACCTGGGCAACATACACAGTGAGACCCTCTCCAAAAAGCTAGGGATGTAGTTCAGAGGCAGAGCACTTACCCGGCAGATAGGGAGCCCTAGATTCATTCCCGGTACTGTGAAAAGAAAAGAAAAAAGAAAACAAGCAAACAAATATATATATATATATATATATATATATATATATATATATATATATTAAATAAACCTCAAAAATATCACACTGGATGCAAGAAGCCAAATACCAAAGTGTCTATCCCATTTTAATTTTAATTTTAATTTTAATTTTAATTTTAATTTTTTGGTACCAGGGATTGAACTCACAACCACATGCTTGCAAAGCAGGTGCTTATGCCGCTGAGCTAAATCCCTGGCTCTCCATTTTTACTTTTTTTGGGGGGGTACTAGGGATCGAACTCACGACTTCACGCTTGCCAGGCAGGCGCTTAAGCCACTGAGCTAAATCCCCGGCCCCCCATTTTTACATTTTTAAAAATGCAAAATTGACCTACATTAAGAGTCAGAAGAACAGCTAGGAAGGTGGTTTGAGGCTCAAGGCAGGGGGAGAAGGTTGAAGAGCTTCTGATAATGTCTTATCTCTGGTTTTGGGGTGCTGGTTCCACAGACATGTTCACTATGTGAAGATTCACCTAGTTATTCATGTAAAGTTGTAATCTTTTTTGTAGTGCAGTACAGTATGTATTTTTGCATAAAGGTGGGTCCATTACAACTATGTAGATGTAGGGTGAAACCACATGATCCAGAGTTTTCCCCTGGAGTTATATCCAACAGAAACATACCCATGTATCCACCAAAAGACGTGGGCAGGACTGTCCACAGTAGCCTTGTGCTTAGCAGCCCCAAACCGGGAATAACTCAAATGTCTGCCAGCAGCAGAACGGATAAGTAAGCTGTAGATACCCATACAATTGAGTACCATGCAACACATCACAAGGATGAACCACTGCTTCATACACCATCATGGGTGGAAATTACAGCTATGATGTGGCATGAAGAAAGCAAGACGACGAAGGGGGCCTCCTGGAAAATTCAAAGACCACAAAACTAATCTGTGTTTGAGGGGTGCTGAGTGGGAGGGGCTACAGGAAGCCTTGGGGGCTGGAAATGTTTTTTTTTTTTAAATAATTTTATTTAAAGAGAAAAAAATAAAACAAAACAGAATAAAGGATAGCGACAATACAGTATTCCAAGGAAAAAAGGAAAAAAACAACAACAAAAAAACCTAAGAAATTATTACTTGACAAATTACATACTGACTTCTTGGAAATAGTTGTTCAAATTACAAAGTTAAAACATATAAAGTAGACATTCAAACAGTGAGACTGTTAACAGGGGAGCTGGAAATGTTGCATATTGTGAACGTTTGTTTTTGTTTTTTTTTTTGTTTTGTTTTGTTTTTTTGGTACTGGGAATTGAACTCACGACTGCACATTTGCCAGCCAGATGCTTATGCCTCTGAACTAAATCCCCGGCCCCTTCGTTTTTGTTTTTTGAGACAGTGTCTCACTACACAATTCAGGCTGCCCTTGAGCTTACTTTGTAGCCCAGGCTGGTCTCGAACTTGGGATGATCCTCCTGCCTCAGCCTCCCAAGTGCTGGGATTACAGGCCTGTGCCACCATGCCTGTGTGATAGAGTATTAACAAGATATTTATATTTTAAAAATACAAGAGAAAATCAGAAATAGCTAACATTATAAAAGTAAAATGCAATTGGAAGTCAGGAAATTTTGAGGTCTTTTGACTGAAGAGCCAGCCCCCCACCCTTCCCACCAAAGACCAAGGCCTTAAGGTCAGTAGGTGACCTGTCCTTTATCTGGCAGCAGTTTTAGGAAGTCAGACACCCATTTCTCTCACCCTGCCCATTAGCCATCTCAGCGCTGCAACCAGAGGCCTTGGGATCAGGAGGGCAGATTCTGCCTAAGTCTTTGCGAACTAACAGGAGACCTGCAGGGTCCACCTGCTGCCATCCCTCCCTGCTCACACCTAAGGCACAGTGGGTTTTCTCCAAGGCTGCTGAGGCCTCCCCTAGCCTATGGCTATCTTGGGCCACAGGCTGCCAGGCATCTCCCTGGGCTTTCCACTTGCACCATCTCCCACCCACCTGGTCTTTACTGATTTCTCTGCAGATCACACTGAAACTGATCACATGCCTTTCTCTCTTCACACCTAATTTCCACCTCTGCAAAGTGCAGGAACTAAGATTTGGGGGCCATTTGGCCTAGAAGCATGGGGCAGTCCCATCCCATGCTGGGCTCCCTTCTATGGCACTGGTGGTTACTCAGTCTGTCTGAGCCCCTCCCGTAACTGGGAGCTCCCCACCGGCTGTGACAAAGTGCTGCCTATATTCCGTTCTTTGATCTTTGACAAAGAGGCTAAAAACACACTAGAAGAAAGAGTCTCTTTAGTAACTGGCGCTGGGGAAATTGGCTAACCAGGTGCAAAAGATTGGATCTAGACCTGTATCTTTCCCTGTATACTAAACTAAAATCAAAATGGATCAAAGATCTAAATGTTAAGACAGAAACACTTAATCTATTGGAAGATAAAATAGGTAAGACTCTTGAAGACATAGCTGTAGGTAAATGTTTTCTGAAAAGAGCACCATTTGAACAAGAAATAATATCAAGAATCAACAAATGGGATCATATCAAATTAAAATGTTTCTGCATAGCAAAGGAAACAACCAACAGAGTGAAGAGAAAACCTACAGAATAGGAAAAAAATTTGCCAGATATTCCTCAGACAGAGTACTAATATCTACAATATATAGAGAACTTAAAAATATTAGACCCTTAAAAGACCCAATCAAAAAAAGAAAAACTAGGCAAGTATAATGAATAGATACTTCTCAGAAGTACAAATGGCCAATAAATATATTTTTAAAATGTTCAACATCCCTGGCCATTAGAGAAATGCAAATTAAAGCAAAACTGAGATTCTGTCTTGCTCCAGAAAGAGGCTATGATCAAGAAATCTAATAAGAACAAACACTGGCAAAGCCCAGGGAAAAAGGAACACTTTTATATTGTTTTTGGTGGAAATGTAAACTAGTATAGCCACTATGGAAATCCGTATGGAAAGTCCTAAAAAAAAAAACTAAAGCAAGAAATTCCATTTGACCCAGGTATTTCCTTTTAAGCATTTTCCCTAAAGAGTTAAAGACATCATGTTACACTGGCATATGTGCATACACGTGTTTATAGCAGCACAATTTATAATAATTCCTATAACAGATGAGTAGAGGAAGAAAATATGATATTTATACAGAATGAGTATTACTCTGCCTTAAAGAAGGATAATCTAGGCCGGATGTGGTGGACACCTGTAATCCCAGCAAGTGGGAGGCTGAGCCAGAAGGATGGCTGAAGGTTTGAGGCCAGGCTGTGTTACACAGGGGGAAAAAATTAAGAAATATAAGCTTGAGTCACTTTTAGGAAAATGGAGGCACCTTGAAGTCAGATCATAATGTTTAGAGAAACAGATCAGATTAAACCCCAGTTTATCGCATGGGTTCTCTTGGATGAGAAATCCAAAATGTGAATGAAGAACAAAACAAAAGAGAGCTAATAGGAAGTAGGAAGGTAGATCTTTTTCAAATGGGTGGCAAGAAGAGATGGAGGGAGAGGAGTGAGGGGAAGAGATGAAAAGAGAATCAAATGTGTTAGGTACTTGGGCCAACCCTCCAAAGCTACAGAACATTATCTACTGCAAACACGTACTGATAAACTAAAACTGGGGGAAAAAAAGAAAGAAAGAAAATGCTGCCAAGGGGCTTGGCATATGGCTTAGTGGTAGAGCACTTGCCTAGCATGAGAGAGGCTCTGAGTTCAGTCCCTAGACACACACACACACACACACACACACACAGAGTTTAGAAATAAGATACATCTTGTATATACTTCTTTTTGCAAAAAAAGTCAGTATAATTTATTACCTGCCAATCTGGTGAGATACATAACTTATGTACCTAAGCATATAAATACACACATGCCTAGCATGCATAGATAAACTCCCTGGAAGGCTAGACAATAAAGTGAGCCATAACCATTGTCCCCTGTTAGGGAGCCAAGGTCAGAGGGAGATGTACTCTATTCTCTCACCCACCTATATCCCTACTTGTGTATGTGTCACCTAGTAAAGGCAGGTGGAACACTTTGGAAAACAAAACTAGTTTGCACACTCCCTGGCTGGCATGGCTGGGGTAAGGGTAAGGCCAGACTGCCCTCCACCTACCAGCTGCTGGTTGAGACGAAGGCTTGGAGCCAGCTGAGTCTCTATCCTGTTCCACCAGCGCTCTGTGACGCCATGACAGTTGCTTTCCTTCTCTGAGCCAAGGTTTTCTTGCCTTAAAATGTGAGACACACTAACAATGCTTGTCTATTTACTGGGTGAATCAGCTAAGGCAAATATGCTTGATGAAGTTTAATAATTAAATCTCATCCCTGTCTTTTGCTTGTACATGCTTTCTTTCATTTACAAAGCATTTTCTTACTTAGCTATCATGACAGACAATTTTGGGCATTTTGAACCCCGATTTATAGGTGACACACGAGGCTCAGTGAGTGCCCACGGTCATGTAGCAGTTGGGCTTCCAGGCCAAGAACTGGGCCCCGGTGTCTATGGTGCTCTTTCTCTCTCCCCAGCTGCCTCCAGGTCTGATCTTTGTTGAGTATCTTAAATTGGTTTTAGAGACACACACACCTGTCATTCCAGCAGTCCAGAGGCTGAGGCAGGAGGATCACTAGGAATTCAAGGCCAGCCTGAACTACATAGCAAAACTTTGTCTCAAAAAAACCAAAAACAAACAAAGAAATATTATTTATTCTCTTGGGGCCCTAGGGATGAATCTGCCTGCCTCATTTCACTGCTTCTGCAGTCTCTTTCCTGACTTCACTATTGCCCTGGAATCCTGAGAAGCCAGGGTGCTGGGACTCTCCCCATGCTCCAGCTTGGGTCAAGCTTCACCCCACGGAAAGCTGGGGTTCCTGGGACTTGCTTGGGGAAGTCCGGCAAACTTGATGGTCCCAGAGCCATATGAAGATGTCAACACAGGAGGCCAGTTCAGCATAGGCAGCTGTAATTAAGACCTCGGCTGGAGGTCAGTGTGGGCTGGGCAGGCTGCAGAGCTGGCCCAGCACTGGGGCCAGCGATTCCCTGGGGCCCTAAAGGAATCAGCAGGGAAGTGGTCCAGGTCCAGGAGGATGTGGTTCTGCATCAGTTCATTCGGGCCATCTTGCCTCTGGGCTCCTACAGGTTCAGCTGACATCTGTCATGCTCTGCAGACCTGGCCCATGTGGAGCCTGGCACACTGGTGGTGCCCATTAAATGTTTGTCCAGTGGGGGAGCTGCCTCAGAGGCCATCTCACTCATCCCCGCCTCTCCCACTGTGGCCTCCGGCACTACCTGTTTCTGTGCACTCCACCACCCCAAGGCCCGGGAAGTTCCCGCGGAGTCACCCCTGCATCTGCCCTGCAGTAGCCTCACCCCACCACTGTGCCGTCCAGAGTTACTGCAGCCCCTCAACTCCCAACGTGGAAGAGAAAATCTTGCTGTAAATTTCCCCAAACTGTGACTCCACCTCCCAGATCCCAGCCCCCAAGCTTACGATTTACAGGAGAAATTACAGAAGGAGGAAAGCGCAGCCTCGGAGCTGCCTCTGCGGAGGGAGTGGGCACCCGTGCGCTCAGGGCAGGAACTTGAGCAGTCCACACCCCTCCTGCCCCCAGGCGTGGCCCTTTTGCCTCCCAGCTGGCATGTCCTGCTGCGGTCCCTCTCCCCCGTCCCTTAACCCCCCCAGCCCCCCCCCCCGTGGGAGGAGAAGCCAGGAAGTATCCAGCCCTTTCTATCAGTTCCTTCATCTGTAAAATGGCAGCTGTATCGGGGCACCTAAAGGGGGCTGTGAGGCGGGGGGCTGTACCCTTTCCCACTGTGGAGTCCACCTCAGATCCTGAGATAGCACTCATTGGTCTATCCCGAGATTAGCACCTCAGATCCTGAGATAGCACCCCCAAGAACCCACCTCTACACTCAAGTCACATCATGTTGCCTCCTGTCCCATTACCCCAGTTCTGGAACCAGGTCCAGGGCAGTTTATAAAGTAGAGGCTGGGCAGCTGCTGCTTATGCATCCCTCACCCCAGCACTGCACCTAGGCAAAGGGCCGTTCTCCTCCTCCCTTTCCATGCTTCAGGGCAGCTGAAGCTAGCGCCATCTGGGGCTGCTTATTTCCACCTCCCCTCCCAGGTTCAGCTGCCCACACCATGTACATCGGCCCCAGCAGGAGGCCGGCAGCCAGGGAGCCTCTGAGAGGCCCAGGCTGGGACTTGTCCCTTTTGCCCATGCCCAGCAGCAGGTAGGGACAAGGCACCCTCCTACATTAGGGACGGGAGAGGAGAGGGGGTGGTGACCCCGCCCAGGTGAGAGGACACCTACTGACGTTCCTGGAAAGGCTCCAGAAGCTGTGGCAGCCAATCTGGCCGTCTGGCTGTGGGCAGCACCCGGCACCTGCTGCTCCCCCTGAGCCAAGCGAGGCTTCTCTTCAGGGGTTCCTAAGACCCTGGGTTTCCAGTAATCTCATGGCCAGATAATCATAATGACCGCTACCTTTAACTGAGCCAAGCTGTCCAAGCCAAGCACACACCAACCCTCAGAGCCGCACTGCTCTTATCTCTACTCTACAGATAAGGACACGAAGCCCGAAGAGCTCGAAGTGCTCGAACTGCTTGGCTGAGAGTCTGGACCAGATTCCAGCCTCCACCTATGCTGCTTCTGAGAATCAGAGGCTCCACACCTTTGCTTTCCTCCTCTCGTAGGCAAAGAGGCTCAGAGACGGGGAGATCGCCCAGGGTCACAGCACAAGGTGGGAGTGACCTTTGTTGCGCCCACTGGGTTTCCTTAGGGCCTTCCTGGATGACGAGCCACAGTCACCCAGTCCCCTGCTGCACGCTGAGTTGCTGCCACCACCTAGAAAACCAACAGTACAACCTTCCCTCCCCACCCAGCCTCCTCTGCTCCCTGTGAGCAGCTGCTCCGGGACTATCCACCAGTGACCTATAAGCTCTTCGGGTAACAGCACACCCAGAGTGCAGAGGATCAAAAACCAAGCATGTAATTTTTCATTTTTATATCAACCCTTGTTCTTAGGAACCAGTTTTGCCTTTCTGGAATTCAGCTGTTGGTGAAATGGTCTGCCTACCCTGAGACCCCACAGAGTCAATGCCTGGGGGTCAACGCCTGTAGTCCCCCATCCGATTAGGGGGTTCCTAAAGCAGATCCATGTGATCATCAGTTCTCCTAGGACAGGAATTGTTTCCCCAGTCAGATCAGGGACTCCCCAGGCAAGAGTTGTGACTCCCCCACGAGGCTGCTTATTATGTCTTCCCCATCAGATTGAGTGTGGTCTGGATCTCTCTCCAGCCAGCCCTCACCCTGGGCACAGCCAAATCTATACCATCTGCCACAGGGCAGCATCTCTCCAATGAAGCTTTGGATGACGGGAAAACTCCTTCTATCCCTCCCACCCCATCCCCAGGGGAGCCAAGTCAGAGACGCTGCTTGAGGGGACACAGGGGGACTGCCTCAGACCAGCGGGGCCCAGCCGGGACCACAGCCTCCTCTCTCTGCCTGCCACCCCCACTGGGCAGCCCAGCGCCCCCTGACCCCATGGCCTTCCATCATGGGAGATCTATAACATTTACAATCCCAAAACAAAAGACCCCGAGAGCCGAGGACAGAATTCATCTTCCCAGCTGACAAGCCCCGTTAATTAACGACTTGGAAATCGATGACGAGGAGGGACAGGCAGCAAATGACACCTCATCGTAGGCCAGGAGGAGGGAGGAAATGTCCGGGGACTGGACACGCACCGTGGGGCTGGCCTAGCGCCCAGGAGAGCCACCGCCCTCATCTGTCACTGTCACTTCAAACGCCGTTGACTACTTCCCAACTCAGAAATTCTCATTTCCCACTGTGGCAGACCCCCAAGAAAAGGGAGGGCGCCTGCCCCCAAAGAATGAAAAGGAAGTAATTTATGGAGCGCCTAATATGTGTAGGCACCGCGCTAGGTGGGTCTCCTTCATTGTAACCTCTGGTGGCAGTGGTGGGAGGTGGGCCTGTTGTTCCCATTTGAGGGATGGGAACATGAAGGGCTGCAGGAAAGTCAACCTAAGGCTGGTTAAGAGTGGACCTGTGTTTTTAAATGCATAGTCAGGATGATGAAAGAAACAACTTGCTTAAGGCAAAAAAGCTTTGGATTAGAGAGCAAAAGATCTGAGACAGCGCAGTCTCATCCCCGCCTGTGTAACATCAGAAGTTCCCCGATTGCTCCCAGCAAAGCGAGACTGACTCCCACTCTGCTCACTACAGAGAGGGCTCAGGGTCCCCATGAGTGAGCTCAGGTCCAGGATCACACACTTTCTTTCTTTCACCCCACCCAACTCTAGGGCAAGATGTGGGTGAATGGTATGAGAAGCCAGAAGGGCTGTGTTAGAGAAGGGTTCGCATTCCAAGCCAAGCTCTTGGGACCATCTGTGAGTTCAGTCTTCCTTTTAACAACAACAGAAAGGACTTAACAGGAAACAGGGTGTAGCCAGTGGTAGAAACCCTACGTAGCATGCCGGGGGTTCTGGGTTTGACACTAGCACCCAGAGGGGGTGGGGTGGGGTGTGGTGGGGAGAGAGAGATAGATGCTAAGGCAAATAATACAAGCAAAGAGGTCAGTATGGCCTGGCACATAGTATGTTCTCAATGAATATCAGAAAGTATTGCTATTCTCCTATTTCTTCTCCCAAACAAGTGTGTATTGAGGTGCAGTAGAGTGGGGACACCCGAACATGTTGAGCATCAACCTGATCCAGAACTCGGTGCCGAGGGCCCCGGGGGTGGGGGCGGGGAGCACGGCCCCTGCTCTACAGAAGGCTCCTACCTTACAGCAACACCTGACACCAGCCTTACACAGACAAAGTCCATCCACGGCAGGGAGCTCCATGCTGGGACACAGACAGGGTCCTCTGGGAGCCTGAGACAAGGTGTTGAGTTCTGCCTAAAAGAGCAAGGTGCAGCTGACCTGGAAGAAGGAGCAGGAAGTCATTGTTCTGGGACTGGAGCAAAGTGGGCTCAGGAGAGGGCGAGGTGAGGGGGCCCCAGCAGCTGCACACAGCAGACATGATCCTGCTTCTCTCCACCTAGCCTGGAGCTCAGCAAGGTCTGAGTGGTATCTGGGGAACACGGGAGTCCCTTGTGGCTGCTGGAGTGTAAGGGGGCAGGGTGAGAGCCTAGGGGGGCCGGGTCAGGCGGAGAAGGGCTTTGAGAGCCACACCATGCAAAAGTGTTTAGTCTTACCCACCAAGTGGGGCCAATTCCCAAGAAGGTCTGTGAATGTCAAATTAGCCCACAAAGCCAGGCATGATGGCCACACCTGCAACCCCAGCACTCTGGGAGCCTGGGGCAGGGGCTCAGCCTGGGCAATTTACTTTAGGGGCCCCTGTTTCAAAACAAGTTTTACAAAACAGCTGGGAATGTAGCTCGGTGCAACTGCCCCGAGTTCAACCACCCAGTGCCACACGCATGCGCACACATAGGCATCAAAAGAAAAAAAAGAAAAGATGCTCAGCCTTAGTCCTTAGGGAAATGTAAATCAAAATCACAAACAGCAGTCACTTCCCCTTGCTAGGATGGCTGTAAACAAAACAGAAAACACATGTTGGCAAGGCTGTGGCAAAACTGGAACCCTTGGAGGGAATGTCAAATGGTGCAGCCACCATAGAAACCAGCATTAAGAGTCCCCAAAAGTGACATCTAGAGTTACCACATGACACAGCAATTCTGCTTCCAGACTTACACCCAAAAGTACTGAAGACAGAGACCCTAACAAATATTTTGCGCACCAATGCAGACTGCAGCATTATTTACAACAGCTAAAAGGAGGGAACAACCCAAATGTCCCTCAACAAAGAAGTAGATAAAAAAAAACCCAAAAAACAAAACAAAACAAAAAACCCCAAATGAGTAAATAAATAAAATGCAGATATATATATATATATATGCATATATATATATATAGTGTTCCGTTCACCACAAAAAGCAATGAAGCTAGGATACATGTTATCGAGTGGAGGAATCCTGAAGACACTGTGCTAAGCAAAGTGACCCAGACCACAAAGGACAAAGATAGTGTCATTCCACTCACATTAAATATCTGGAATGGGCAAATTCATAGAGACAGAAAGTAGATGAGAAGTTTCCAGGCACTGCGGGGAGAGGAGAATGGGAAGTTACTGTTCAATGGTCACAGAGCTTCTGTTTGGAAAAAGGGAAAAGTTTGGAAGATAAAGAGCAGTTGCGGTTGTGTACCATTGTGAAATGTAATTCATACCGCCGGACTGCACCCTTCAAAATAGTGACAGTGGCAAATTTACGTTATCTATATTTTACTGTAATTTAAAAAAAAATTTTATAACACTGGGGAAAACAATGGGGCCAAGCCTCTCTGACAGTTCTGCTCTGGCTGCTTCCTAGGGACCAGGGAGTCCTGCCTTGGGGAGACCTTCTGAATGGAGGGTGGGGGGATTCATCATCCTGCCCCCTCCTCTGTCTTTCCAGCTGCCCCCAAACTGCCACCCAGCCTGTGGTGGGGAGTCGGCCAGGACGGGACCAGGCTGGGCCTTCCTCCAGAGCAGATGGCTTTGGGCTCCTCCTCTCCCTCCACCTTCTCCCCCACCCCGCTTAAAGAAGAGACTTTCCAGAATACGTCATCTCACCGGAGCTGTAAATGTCAAATTTAAATTCATACTTTGTACCACCTTTGATTTCAAAGCGGATTACACCTCCGTGGTGAAAGGCGGCCACAGCGCTGGGCCTGAGCTGGCCTCCTGGGCTTCTGTGGGCCCTGAAGCATTGTTAACTCCTTCCAATTCATTAGGTCTAATCCTGGGGGTGCTGAGCAAGGGGCCTGGGCCGTGCCTGCCCGGCACTCCAGACCATATGTGCCTATTGTGTCACTTGCTGACTGAGCCAGCACCCGGTGCCAGCACCGGCCCAAAGGACAGGGGCTGTGGCCACCGCCTGGCTGGGAGGGGCCTGCAAAGGGGCGTCACCCAGACCTCCACAGAGCCGTTGAAGACTGCACGGACCCCAGGTAGGGGAAAATTGGGGAATTCCACCTAGATGAGGTGGAAGGACAGACATCCACTTGTGTTGTTATGGGTCTCCCCCGATATACGCACTGTCACACACCTGCACACTCACCCTGGTGCAACACATCCATGTGCTCAAACACTTGGTACCTACAGAGGTATATGCACATTCACAGCCACACCTCAGACACAGCCTCACCTGTACACACTCTCACAGCACATCCGTACACTCACAATACCCAGCATACACACCTATGCACACTTACACCCACACTGTCCACACTCTGCACGGCTATCCTCACACACACACTGCCGTACATTCCCACAGTCAGTCCGCCCTGCAGAATTTTCCAAGTTTGTTTAAAAAAATAAAAGAGCTCTTGGCATGTTCCCCTCTGATCTTTCCAATGCCCAGGATGCCAAGGTTGAAAGGGACTTTAAAGAGACCGGAGTCTGTGGCCTGGGCAGTGCACATCTCTGTTTTCAGCTAATCAGTGGGAGGTTGAGGCAGGAAGATGACAAGTTCAGGGTTCAAAGCCAGCCTTGGAACTTAGCAGGACCTGTCTTGCAATTTAAAAAATTAAAATGGATGGGGATGTGGCTCAAAGTTGCCTGGATTCAACTTCCAGCAGTGGAAAAAACTGGGTGCTGGGGTGAGTGACTGGGGATTTAGCTCAGTGGCACAAGCACCTGCTTGGCAAGCACAAGGCCATGACTTTGAACCCCAGTATCAACACAAGTAAGTGTGCATTGGAGGGAACCTGCTTGGACACAAGCTGGCTGAGAGTGACATTCAGTCAGGATGGGGTAGAGGCCAGTGGCTCTCATCCTAAAGGAGGGAGACAGACACACTCAACACCCAAAGCTAAGCACATGCAGAGTTACTGGCACAGTGCCACTGCCTGCTTGTCCCTCAGTGTTTCCATCTGCCACATTTAGGGGTGTGGAGGGGGTGGACAGAGGTGAAGAGTGGCAGAGGAGAGGTTGGGTCTGTTCTGGTATTTCAGGTCAAGGACACGCACTGCACACTCCAGTCAGTGGTGTGCTGGAGTCGGCACCTCCCTCACAAAAGCCAGTCATGTGCATTGCTTTCCATTCCCACATTCATCCCATATGTCAGTGACATATCAGGTTGGTAGCTTGAAATGCATCACGGTAGCAGCATTCACACCACGGAAATTGGCGAATAGTACACATGAGAATGGGTTTGCACCAAAAACTCACCGTTAAACCATTACCAGCACAGCACCGCTCCCTGCCCCCCACTAGAAACCTCACGCCCCTTAGTAAATAACTTAAGCCCAGGTACCCAAAGTATTTGCACATTCCAGGTCAGCCAATGCCTCACCACCTCCTCCCACTCCCAAGACTCAGTTTCCTCCACCGTAAACTTGGGGGATGAATATTCCTGGAGTTCAGTGTGCACAGAAATCACCAGAGCTCCCTATTAAAATGCAGAGTCTGGCTGGTTGGTGGAACCTGAGATTCTCCATCCTGACAATCTCTTAGGTGATGCTAACCTGCCTTTGCACAGGCCACCCTTCGAGGACTCCTTTGTGAGCACTTAGTACCAGGTACAGGTGTGGAAGCTGCCTGGAATCGGCAGTCTCTCCTAAGGTTCAGAGGCTTCAGTCTATCCTCAGTCAGCCCTGCTGCTTTGGGCCTCTGGCAGCACATCGTGGTGAAGTGAGTGATGGAGCAAAATCCATCTCCTAGTGAAGAAGGGGCTGGAGTCCCACCGTCCTCTTGGATTTTCTTTAATTTTTTAAAATTAATTTTATTGGTATATTGTAGCTATACATAATGTGATCGCATTCATCAGGGGGAGTTTGTACCTGTGCATGATATATATTGATTTTCTTTTTTCCCCAATCCCCTCTCCTCCCTTCAACCCCTCTTCCCCTCCTTATTTACAAAAGCTTTGTTTCCATTTTCTTCCTTCTATTTTCTTTTCCCTTCCTTCCTTTCCCCCTTGTTCCCTTTCCCATTTGAATGTTTTCTTCCTATTTCCCAATACCTAGTATCATTTTGGTCCTTATTTATCCTTTTTGTTTCTCACATCAGAGAAACAATGTGACATTTAAACAGTGCATCCGATGTACCTTGCTTAAGAATATGGATGCTTTTTTTTTCCTTTTCCCTTCTTTTCCACCGTCCTCTTTGAAGCACCCTCCTGACAACCTAAAGACCTCCTTCTAAGCCCCACCTCGTAAAGTTTCCACCACTTCCCAACACACAGGCCTTAGGGGACATTTCAGATCCAGACAATGGCAGTCTGACCATCAGACCAGGGTTTAGATTGCAGAACTCGCCCAGGTCAGGGATACCTGCTGCCAGGAGCTGTATCAATCCAGCGGTCCTTGTTATGGCTTAGATCTAGTTGTCTCTCCAAAGCTTCATGTGCTCACAGGTGGGGTTTCTGAGTGGTGGCTAGGCCATCGGTGTGTGATGGTAGATAAAGGTATGTGATGCTGAGACTGAAGATGTGTGATGACTAAATTGGTTCAGCATAGTTCTGGGTGTGGATAATGGGCCAGAACACCCCAGGTGTGGTGTAGGCAGGATGCAATATAAAGGGAGGCTTGCTGCTTGCTGTTTCCTGCCTGCCCTGCCATGGACTGTTTCTCTTCTGTCATGTTCCTTTGCCATGCCACCCTGCCTTGAAGCCAGCTGACTATGGACTGAAACCTCTACAAACTGGGAGCCAAAATAAACCTTTCCTCCTTTAACTTTGGGTGTTAAGTTTTTTGTCTCAGCAATGAGAAAACTAAGACAGTCCTCTTGGCAGCCCAGGTTTCTCCAACAACTGGAATAGGTAATGTCATGTTTTCTTGTTTTGTGCCCATCTACAACTACATCCATGGAACTTCACTCTGCCAGTGAGGCTGCCAAACCCTCCTCTCTTCAGCCCACCCTGGGCCCACTTAGATGGAAGAGAGAGAAGCCACAGCAATCATCTTGTAGGTGCCCTCTCTGCCATGGAAAGGTCAGCCCAGATTCTGCCTTCGTCACTGACCCCACCAATGCCCGTTTACAGCACTGCTGCAGCATGCCAAGGGCACCAAGGACTCCAGAGCCACTTGTTAATTAATTGCACTAATTAGCAGGGATGACGCTGGACAGCTGGGCCCTCCTATAGCTGAGTTCAGACCCTCACTACTCTTAGATTAAGGACAGTTGCTCAGCAGAGGCCTGTGGATTCTGCCAGAGTTAGAGCCCCTGCACAGGTGCAAAGTATCCCACAAGCACACTCTAAAGAGCAAAGAGTAGCTAGCTCAGTACAGAGTAAGGAGCCTTAAATTGCCTTCCTACCCACGATCCCCACCCTACTCTCCTCTAGAATGAGGACGGGAGGACAGATGAGCTGTGCCCAGGCCAGGAAGGGGCCCCTGCAGTGGGAGAAGAGTTAAGCCCCTGCTTCATATCCTTACCCTTCTCCCCAGAACCCGCTTACCCTAATTCCCCCTCATCCCCAGTGCCAAGGACACTCACCATTTTCTCTATTTGAATGCCCCTCTAGGATCACAATGGGATGGCTCTAAAAGGCAAAACCACAAAGACCCTTCACCTTGGCCATTTATTCACTCATCAGCAAACATTCATCAAACACTGACTCTGAGTCAAGCATGATGCCAGGCACTGACACGCAGCTGTTACCAAAACACAGTACTATGCACAATGAAATATTATTCAGCCACGAAAAGGAGTGAAATCTTGACATACACTGCAACACAGATAGACTCTGAAAACCAAAATAACTCAGACATGGAAGGATTTGTCCTTCCACTTTGCATGATTCTGCTTACATAAGGTAACGACAGTAGGCAAGTTCAGAGACAGAAAATAGATGAGGTTCCCAGGAGCTGCTGGTGGAGGAAGTAATGGGGGAGTTATTGTTTAATGGCCACTGGGATTATTTTGGGGACAATGAAAAAAATATAGGTAAGTGGTGATGGTTTTACATGCCATTGTAAACGCTTACAACTGTACACTTATTGAATGCATACATATGTACATCTTATCATAAGCAAATAATAGAAACGTAAGTCCCTTCCTTCGTGGAGCTTGGATTCTAATGGAAGGGCCTAGAGAATAAACAGAACAGAGGAACGTACCTCACACGCACGCACACGCACATGCGTGACACTGACAAACGCTGCCCAAATGAAGCCAGAGAAGAGAAGAGAGAGTGTCCGGGTGGGACTACTTCGGGGCTAAATATGCTGGCCGGGGAGGCCTCCTTGGGGGACGCGGTGCTTTGAGCGGAGAGTGAAGAAGGCCAGAGGAGGAGCATGAGGAGTGCGCGCCTAAGGACAAATGTTCTGGGCAGAGGGTGAGACAAGGAGGCCTCAGGCGGGGAGGGGCGGGGCGGGGCGGGGAAGTGGAGAAGGGGCGCAGGGAAGGCCCTGAGCGCCCCGGTGTGGGGCAGGCACCAGCATAGGTTGCAGCGCCCCCCTCCTCGAGCCCCTCGCTCCCGGCCTGCACTCCTGCTCCTGCTGGAACCCCTCCGGGCCTGCTAGCCTGGTGGCAATCACAGGCGGACCTTCTACCCCTACTTTCCACCCCACCATCCTCCACCTTGAGGCTGAGCCCCAGAACACACCTGGACGGCGGGGTGGAGCTTCCCGCACTCCCGGGCACTCACAGGAGAGTACAAGTTCCCGAGAGCCCCCAAAGCGCCACTGCAAACCTGCGCACTTTGGCCACACCCACTGTTCAAACCCTGAGCCACTCACCTCCCTGTTGTCCTTCTTGGGTTTCTGCCTCTTTTAGGTTCTGGTTCACCTTTCTCAACTCTCAAACCGGGCGGTAGCGAGGACCTGATTAGGTTATTCCGTGTACAGCAATCAACACGCAACAAGTGTGAGCTAACATGGCTGATAGGAAGAGGAACAGGGTGGGACTGAGCGGGCTGAGGCTCCAGGCCTTGAAGTTAGGACAGTGGGGAAAAGGAAACCTGAAAGCTGATCACTACTGCCACCAGGACGGGGACTGAACCCAGGAAGCATGGGGTACATCCCCAACCATTTTTTATCAAGGCCTCAGGCTGGCCGTGAACTTGTGACTGTCCTGCTTCAGCCTCCAGAACTGCCGGAATTACAGGCATGCACTTATGTGCCCAGATGGAACAGGTGTTTATTGTGCAGCTGTTATGTGCTAACAGTTATTTCCTTTGCCCTTGCTGCACTCTGGGCCTGTGATGCCGTTTAAACCTCCAGGTGAATGCCCTGAAAGGCACACCATATTTGCAAATATTTAAACCAGGTCTGCCTGTGCTGGTGCAGAACTCCTCGGAGAAAGGCTGGGCCTTATCCCTGTCTGTGTCCTGGTACCTAGATCAGGAAAGGAAGGCAGGCATAAAGTACCGTGCCCAGGAAGAGCTGTGGAGAGGCCAGGATGTGACTCACGAAGAGGAGTGGGTGGAGGAGAGTAGCTGCTGAGCGGGAGAGCTGGAGGGTGAGGGTCCCAGTGCAGGAGGTTTCTGGCCTCCTAGCCCTTCACAGCGCCCCAGCAACATCACCACCCCATTGCTGCACCAGGCTTCACACCTGTCCGCATTCTTCCTCCCCAGCAGCCCCAGGAGACCGGTCCTATTTCATCCCCATTCTACAAGTGAGAAAACCAAGGCCCAGGAAGGCAGTGGTCAGAGGGCTGGACAGAGGCAGTGTCAGGATTGGAATTTTGTTCTTCCTGACACCAAAGCCAATGTCCTTACCCACTGCTACCCAGTTCTGCAGACTTGACGATAAGCACAAGCCACTGCCTCTCCTGAAATGCCCCAGTTCTCACAGTCTCATATTTGAGACTCATCGATTGATTATTGATGGATGCATTTGTGGTCTAGCTCTGGGGGCGTTCAGCCAGGCCCTGGGCAAGGGCAAGAATGGGGGTGAGCAGGGTCTTCCAACCCCAGGAAAGGCCCTCAGGCTGCCCCCAACCCCAGATTCCTGCTTCTGGCCTCCACCACTGCCAACTTCCCTTCACCCCTGGATTTAAAGTCACAGTGACGATTAATCACCCAATGGCATGGAGGGCAGGCTGCAGAGGAGTTAATTAATTAGGGAAATTTCTCCTAGCCCTTTGAAGGTGAAATGTGTGGGGAGGGGACTGGGCCAGGGACAATTATTATTCAAGTTGAACAAGCCGACTCTGAGAGAAGACTTCAAGAGCCACTCCAGGGGACTTTTGGAAGGATGGAGACCACACTAGGGTGTGTGCCCTCCCGGCTCCTCCTCCTGGACATGGTTGGGGGCATCCCAGATGCAGAGGGCAAAGCTGGCATCTAAAACCAAATAAAAATGGCCAATACGACTGTGACTACGAGAGGCTCACGGGAAGGATTTGGGTGTTGTCTGCATGGTTTGGATGCACCAGACAACAGGAAGAGAAGGCTATTAGGCCAGCATGGGCTCTGAGATGGAACTTGTGAGGGTGGCATTGTTCTAATCTCTTCAGTCCCCACTTTCCTTCCACACTGTGGCCTTGAAGAGTCGATCCTCTCACGCTGGCTGGGGCTCCATGCCAGCTGCCAGCCCAGGCAGCCATGTACCTGTTCCCTCTCACACACGGAGCAGGCAGCTGACTTGGTCACTAGATAGGGGCAACAGGAAGCCCCTCCTGCCACCACCACACACCAGTGTCACTCTTCTGCAACATCAGGGTTGGGCAGCTAGAGCAATAGTGAGGTGACAGAGATGGTTACAAGCTCGGCCCTGCCTCGAGGTCACCCAGCTCACGGATCTTCCTAGCCCATGGACAGAGAAGGCCAGAGTCTGAGCCTAAAATGTGGTGGATGCAAAGCTCCATGGGAGCACAAAGGACAGCAAGATTTCAAATGATGGGGGGGACCCAGGATGGCTTCAAGGAGGTGGTGTCTTTAGGAGTGGACACCTGGAAAGAAAGCTGGCATCTCAACAGGCCTTTTAGGCAGGAGAAGGAGCAAAGGTGGCAGCTTAAACAGCCTCTGAGTGAGGGAAAGATGCTGCATGGGGTCACTGCCCTCTAGAATGGACAGACAGGGAGCACAAGGAAGGCAGGACAAGAGGCCAGAGAGTCAGAGTGGGCCTGGTGGAGAACACCTTCAAAGTTGGGCCTGGCCATGCTTCAGAGCTGCTGGGTTTTCTCTGGGGGCTTTGTCCAGGGTCTGCAATGACCAGAGAGCTCTGGGCCTTAGAAAAGGCCAGTATGGCAGCCAGGGGAACATAGGTGGCCTGGGAGGGGTGAGACAGGAACTGGTGAGGAGTCGGGCTTCATGGTCCAGGGTGGACCATGATGTGGTGGGGATGGAGCCCGAGACAGAGCAAAAGGGACCAGGTTCTGGCTCATTGCCTGCTCTGTCCCGAGCACTGTGCCGAATGCCTTTCCTCCTCTGCTCCTTTCCATGTCAGGATTTTGATTATCCTCAGGATTTCCCCAGTGAGTAAGGGCTGATAAAGCTGGGGTGTGCAGGTTCTGTGCACCTGAACAGCGGTCTCGTCTCCATCCTCCCACTCCCCTACGTGGTGCCTTGAAACCTCCTCTCCACCCTGAAGAAAGGAGGGTCATTGGCCTGGGCACTCTGCCTGTGCCCAGCTCAGGGGCCCCATAGGGAAACTGGAAAAACAGTGCCACACAGCCGACCACTTCTCCCCTGACTCCCCCATCCTCACCCCCTTCAATCATTTGTACGACAGGAAGAGAACCTAATCCCAAATCTGAAAAACTATGTGATGGAGGATTTACAGTATTAGAAGGCAAACAGTGGCAGGTGTAATTAGGAGAAAAATTTGTCATGCTCTCGACTTGGGGAAGAGAAAGGAAGGTCTGGCATCACAATCTCCCCGGTGTTTACCCAGTGTGCGCACACACGCGGGGGAGCGGGCGCTGGCCACCAGCAGATTAATATTTGATGCAAGGAGGAGAAACGCATGCTGTTCATGTTTATTTAGGATATTGTGAAATACAGTGAAATTTGCAATTTTATTGGATTTGGGGGGACGGTGTTTTGGAGAAGTCTTAAGCCGCATGGTAGGACACGCACATCTCTCTGGAGCATAGAGGGACCAGCTTTGGTGGCGAGGCCCCCTCCACCCCCCTTCCCAAATCCAAACTTCTAGTTCCATTGCCCTCCTGAAATGAGAGAGGATTGGCCCCAGGAGTATGGATGGAATAAGACAGAAATCTCAGCTGGGCCTCTTAATTTGGAGTTTAGTGGCATGTGGCTGGCACAGAGAGGCCATCTCTGGGGGGTTCGTGTCAATTACACAAGGGCTGGAAGACAGGTTGGGCCTCTTTAGAACTGGTGACCCTGGCCCAGCTGGCTGGGAGGAGAGGAGAAAGGTGGGTAGAAAGTGGGATACTGAGCTGTTCTTTTTATGTCCAAGAAACCAGTGGTTGGAGAGAGCCTTAGAAAGCACGAATCTAACCTCTCTGTCCCAACCGAGGGGTTTCCATTTCTCTTTCTCCAAACAGCCAGTTTGCACTGCCATGTCTCCAGTTTTCGGGGACTTGTTAGCCCATTCCATCATTGGACACTGCCCTGTGGGGAACTTTTCTTTACAATTTCCAAAGTGCATGGTTTAGGTTGAGGTGGAAACAGGGACAAGGATCTGGTCCAATCGTTTGCTCACACTGTGTTCAAGTAAAGGGTCCAGAGAGATAGATGGCTAGGCAGATGCTTGCATGTACAGTATCCTGAGTGAAGACATAAAAACTGGTAAAGGTGATTGTTTCTAGAGATGGAACCTGGATGAATATGAATCTGGGGATCCAGGCAGGGAGACTGACTTTTCACCACTCACCATTCTTGACCAATTTGAATCTTTCATCGTGCACTTGTGCTACTTTTTCTCAATAAAAATACTTTTCTTTTAAAAAGCATGTTCTTGTGGAAGAACAGAATTAGATAAAGAGGAAATAGGATGGTAGGAAATAGGATGGGTTTAGGGGAGTAGGTGAGATAAAGAATTTCAAGGGAACAAAATCCTGGGGGGAGTAAGGGAAGAAAGAGAGAGAAAGAGAGAGAGAATCATGTCAATCATTCCCCTGAACCAAAGGCTGCCTGTCTCCTTGGAGCTTCTACCCACTTTCCCACTGTCCTAGTTCTACCAACTGGGTCACGCAGAGAAAGTCCCCTCCCTGTGCCCCACGGCAGCCCTTCAGGTATCTGAAGATAGAACAGAGTTTCACTAGAACTGTGCCTGGCACCTATAAATATCTGAGCTGGGTCAGGCTGGATTCTGGCTCCTTCCCACCCAAACTTCTGTCCTCTGCCACACATTGCCACTCCTGTCCTCCAGGACTCGGCCTCTCCGCATCCCCACGATCCCCAGGGACGGACAATCCCCCACTTCTGCCAGGACCTCAGAGCTGGGTCAGGCCTCCTGCAGTGTGGGGCCTGCGCTGCAGATGTCCCACTTTCTCCGACTTGACAGAGGCCCCACTCTCAGCATCAAATGCGAACACTTCAGAGACCATCCAATTCCAGTTTAAAGATGAGTAGTAAACCGAGGCCCAGGAAGAGACCAAGAGTGGCCTGTAGTCTGATCTCTGTGTGAACTCTGCTGTGAACCCCCTGGTGCTCCCGCAGGATGGGACACTGGGGCAAAGTTACTGGGACAAGGTCACTGGAAGAAGTGGGGTCAATACCAGCCACTGTCATGGGAAGTGGCTTAATTTCTAGAATAGGTAGCAAGAAATCCCAGAAGCTGGGCAAACCAGACAGGGTTTGAGGTTAAAAGAGACTTGCAGAAAAGACAGGAGTGGGGAAGTTTCAGCAAGCAGTGTGGGAAGAGAGGGAAGGTGGCCATGCTGATGTGCGTGTGCATGTGTATATTTTGCCTGTGTACACATGAACCCGTGTGAAAGTCCACACAAGTGTGTGTGTCAGTAGCAGAGGACATGTGTGTTGACACCACCTTGGGCAGAAGATGGGCATGCATGTGCACCCAGCTCTGCTGCAGCAATTTATCTGCATTGGCTCATAAAACTGTCTCCTCCCCTAAACTGTGAGTGGAGATTTTATCTTTTTTTTTTTTAAATCTCAATATTCCCAACGCCAACTGGAGCCATGGCATATAGTAGATGCTCAGTCAACATCCGCTGGACGCGATTCACTCGCTCCGTGTGTCTCCCCAGAGAAGCGTCCACAGCAGGAAGGGGAAAGATTCTGCACACGGCAAATGCTCGTGGAGGGTCTGTGTACACGTGTCTTGGCAAGTCTTCCCGTGTACACACGTCTGTGTGTGTGCCATGGAGACATGCCCTGGTGTGAGAGATTTCAAACCACAGGGAGGGAGTGTGCGTACATGTGTGTGCATGGGCATGTGTGTGCACGCCAGCTCTCTCGTGCACTTGTACAGCTCAGTGAGGCCCCAGCTTTGGCTCAGCCAGGTTTTTCCCCCAGAAACCTGGAGCAGCTAAAATTAGTATGAAAATGGTGGTGTTCGGTTGGTGGGGGGGAGAGATGAGGGTGCCCATGAGTGCTATTTTATTTCTCAGTGAGAGGATAAAGTGATTTTTCCTACATAATTTTTGATGTAGAGGCTAAATTAGGCCAGAGAAGAGGGACAAAGCAACTTTCGCCCTCATTAGTATTCCGGCCGCGTCGGCCCAGCCACGGCAGTTATGTATTTTTGCAAGTATGCATATAATTTATTGTGGAGAACACAATTTACATGGTAGTCGATGCCTGTTTTATAGCCTCACAAATAGATGTATGAACTCAAGCATATAATGGCCCAACCAGCAGGCGCAAATACGTTCTAAATCTTCTAAATGTGCTTCACAAAAATGTAACTGAGGAATATAAAACAGATCAATTCTTGCATGTTATATATTGGTTTTTGATTTACAAATCTAATCTGGGACATTTCTTCAGAAATGAGGGGATTTTTCCCCCCTCCTTTCCCTCTTTTTCCACCAACTTCTCCATGCACAGACCTTGCCTGCTGGCCAGGTGCCCACAGGTGCTACCACCTCTGGGACATGCCCAAGTGCCCACGTGTGTGCCCAAGTGTGGGCACGTGACCTTGCTGGCTGCCTGGGGGGAACTCGCCTGCACACTGCAAAGCTGTGAGCCCCAGGTGAAAGGGACAGTGTGGTTTTGCTCCCTCTGTGTGACCTCCCCCATTTGAGGCTGCACATTTAGGGAGGAGAACTGATAAACACGCTCCACCTGGGTGTGGCCAGCTCTCAGATTCTGTCCTTTTGGGCTTACGTCTAAGTGGCCTATTTTCCCCTGGGAGACAGGCTGGCTTCCTGACTGAAGCAGAAAAAAAGAAAGGGAGGGTCCTGAATGAAAATTAAGCTAACATTTGTTAAGTTTCTCTTTTATTTTGCATTTTTAAATATTGTAATCAATTCACCTTCATGCATGTGACTTTTATTTTTAAAATAACCTATTCCATCCATAGCTTAGGTAGATTAAAACTATGGCATGCTCCTGAAATGGAATACAGGACAGCGAAGTAAACGAGCCAAGTTTGGCTGTCTTGAACAGCGTGAGGGATCCCAGCACACAGGTGAAATGTAAGAAGCAGGCTCCCAAAGAAGAGCTGCTGTAGGATCTGATTTATACAGCGTCCAAAGCATAAACTGAGCTGAACTCTCATTTGAAGATGGCAAAACATGGAGGGAAAGCAAGAGTTCCCACTGTAACAGTCAGGCTGTCTTCAGGAGGCGGGAGGTGGAGTTGGTACAGCAAGGGCTGTGGTAGACTGACACTGTTCTGATTCTGGACCAGGTAGTCCATGAGTCATATTTGATAGAAAAGCTATAAAAGCAGGCTTTAAGGGTTTATGAAAAGTTAGCACCCCGGTTCCACCCTCTCAAATTCTGTCCCCCCTGAAGACAGTCATAGGTAACATTTCTGGTACTTGGTTTTTAGGTTGTTTTGTTTTGTTTTGCTTTGCTTTTGGTCAGTCTAGTTAAATATTTCTAAATTTTGTTGACCTTTTCAGAGAACCAACTTTTGGCTTTGTTGATTTTTCTCTGCTGCTCGTCTCCTTGGTTTCATTTATCTCCACTCTCTTTATATTTTTTTGTTCACTTTGTGTTTAGTTTGCTCTTCTTTTTCTTATAAATTGTAAAGAGTCTTGATTTGAGATCTATTTTAAGGCCGGGGATTTAGCTCAGTACCTTAAAACGCCTGCCTTGCGAGCACGAGGTCGTGAATTTGATCCCTGGTACAAAAAAAAAAAAAAAAAAAAGAGATCTATTTTAAAGGAGGTGCCTACAGCTATACATTTCCCTCTGAGCACTGCTTTTGCTGCATCCTCTAAGTTTTGAGATGTTGTATTTTAATTTTTATTCAACTCCAAGTATGTTTTCTTTCCCTTGAGATTTATTTTTTTGACACATTAATTTTGTGTTGTTCCATGTTTCGTGAATTTTCCAAATTGAGTTCCTCCCTTTGTTATGGCTTTTAGCTAGATGTCCCCCCCAAAGCCTCATGTGGGTATAGGTGGGGCGTTTCACAGCTGACTGGATCTAGGGTGTGTGATACTAAATTGGTCCCCTGATGGGAATTAGTATAGTTCTGGGAGTGAGTGGATGGATTTACTGAAGACGGCAGCCCCTCCCTGGGTGTGGGTGGCACCACCGAAAGCCTTGTAGCCTGTTGGGGATGAAAGGGAAAGGCAGGCTTGCTGCTGCTGCTTCCTGCCTTCTGCCTGCCATGCCATGACCTGTTTCTCTTCCAAGATGACCCTCTGCCATGCCAGCCTGCCTTGGAGCCAGGTGATTATAGACTGAAACCTCTATAGTCTGTGAGCTGAAATAAACTTTTCCTCCTTTAACTGGCAGGTTAAAAGTTGGGTATTTGATCCCAGCAACAAGAAAAGTAACTAAAACACTCTCATTTCTTTTATTTTTTATTAGCACACATTTGCACTACACAATGATTACATGTCTTGTGGGAAGTTAGTACACCTACATAACACATCTCAATTCTTTTTTCTCTCCCTTCCCGCCTCCCTCCGTCTCTTGATCCCTATCCCCTATTTCCTGTTATCTATTTTTAGTTTGCTCTTTATTTATAGTTTGAGTTTCTCTTTTAAGAGAAACAATATAATATTTAAACTTGTGTGTCTGATTTATTTCACTTAACATCATGGTCTCCTGGTGCATCCATTTTCCTACAAATGGCTCACATTTACCCTTCTTTACAGCATAGTAATACTCCATTGGGTGTAGTACCACATTTTCTTTATCCACTTATCTGTTGATGGACATATGGGCTACTCCCAAGATTTATCTATTATAAATTGTGCTGCTATAAACATGGGCAAACATAATTTCCATTTTTACTGTACACTGTCATCAGAATACACCTTGTATGATTTCAATTTTTAAAAATTTATTGAAACCTGATTTGCATCCTGAAATATGATCTATCCTGGAGAATATTTCACGTGCACATAGGAAGAATATGCATTGTATTATGGTTAGGTGGAGTCTATTGAATCACTAGATACTAGAAAATAGTATCTGTTAGGCCAGTTCAGTTTAAATAATGTTCAATCTTCTATTTTCTTCCTGATCCTCTATTTAGTGATGCAGTGGTGTTTTATATCTCACCTACTGGTACTTATAATGTAGGAGTCACAACCTCAAATTCAGGGCCTGCAATCCAGGGCAGAGATAGGGAGGGTCAATTTTCCAAACAGGAAACCCAGTCCTACAAGGTTTCCCACAGGCCCAGAGTTGAGAGGCGCTGGGTTGAAAGACATCCCAGTGCCCCCAGGAGACCTGTGCTTGCCTTATAGCTGCATGACTCTGATCTCTGTCCCTTTCCCTCACACGTGAAACAGAAAACTGCATGATCATTGCCACCATTTACTAACTCCCTGCCGTGAACTCAGAAGTTCACTTACAGAATTTCACTCGCTCTTCCTAATAAGCTTGGAAAAGATATGTATCTTTGGCATAGGAAGAGACTGAGGCCTGTAATGCAAAATAACTCACCCCAAACTGCAGGCATTTTATTAGTCGTTTTCCCATCATAGGGACAAAATACCTGACATCCATGACTTAAAGAGAGTGTTCCAGTGGATTCAGTTCGAAGTCAGCTGATCTCAGGCAGAAATAGCATGGAGAAAGGGCGTGGCAGAAGACAGTTGCTTTCCCCTAGGCAGCCCTGCAGCAGAGAGAGAAAGGAGACAGATACATCCTTCCAGGGAACACTCCCCCAGTGACTCACCCCTTTAACCAGTTTCCACTTTCAAATCTGAGATTTGGGGGGACATTTGAGGCCTACATAGGCATCCAGCCATCATGCCCCCGTGACTCCAGAGCTATGACAGAGAACGCCTGCCATGTGGCCTTCTCTTCACTCTGGAGAGTATTTACGTGTGTAACAAAGGGACAGGATAGAGCTCCATCACTGTGGGCCCTGTTCACATCAGGTGTGATCCCAGCGAGCAGAACTGGAGTAATTCCAGGTGAAATGACCCATCCCTGCCACAGGGAAAGAAAAAGAGGCCTGGGCCCAGGGGAAACAAGATGGGCAATGCTGCTAATCGTTGCAAATGAATGAGGGCACTCAAAGTTTAGTAAGTTTACTATCCCTTGTTGGTATTGTTTGCAATTTTTCATGATGAAACATTAACATAAACCCTCAGGGTCTCTGACCCCTGGTAGACTGAGCCATGTAAGAGCTGGCTGTTCTGCTCCTGGGGAACAACTCCTACTCCGGTGGTGTCCCCAGCATCAGCAGGGTCTGGGCCTACTGTCTAGAGACAGGTGGCTGTGGGATGCATTGTCTCCTTCTTACTCTGGGGACCTGCTGCAAGGAGACCTACTGTCCCTAGTGTCAGGAAGGGAGAGACAGCCATGATCTCCCTTGACCCAGAGAGCCTTCCTGAAGAGACGTAGAAGGAACTTTGATTTAAATAGGGGACAGTGGGGTGGGAGGGCCCTTCGTTCCCTTCCCAGACAAATGCACCCCTGCTTCAGTGGGGCTCTCTTCATGCCTAGATGGCAGGCTGGAGCTACGCTCCAGGCCGGTGTTCACAGTCAGCATCTCCATGGCAACAAGCTAGTTAGAGGGTCCTCAGCCAGGCTCCCTGGGGCCACTTATCTGCACCTGAGGGTGAGGGCTGAGCACAGCACTCTGGGCTGTCCTGCCCGCCTTCTGCTTCAGTTCTCAAGTATTCCAAGGTGACTTGCGCCCCACCCCCTACAGACAGTGCCCCTGCGCACCAAGCCCAGAAAATCAAGTCCTGCCCCTGGCCAAACACACAGGCACACCCCTTCTTCTCCCTCTCCCTCTGCCCTCCAATCCTCTCTCTGTCTCTCTTTCTGTCTCTGTCTATCTGTCTGTCTTTTTCACTCCCTGAATCTGTTCTTCGTTCAGTGGGAAGAAGGCGGCAAATGTTTACTTACACACACATACACACACTCAGACTAACATGCCACACACACATGCACATATACACACACCCCGAGCAGCTGCAGTCTGAGAAGGCTCCGGTTCTAGTGCCTGGTGTCCAGTCCATAACGTGGGAAGCCCTGCTCTACCACGTGGCAGTAGGTAATTTACTGAGCCTCTTTAACCCAGTTTCCCCATCTCTACATTGAGAATAATTAGACCAAACCACCTATGCCAGTTTTAAAGGTTAAATTTCATCACAAGAACACAATAGGTGCTCAATAAATGCTTCCTCCTTCCTCCTCCTGACCCTGAGGCAGCCTCTTCCTCTGGCAGCCCACGTCAGGCTCCGTTCCGGTTGGTGGAGTCCGGGAGTGGGGCAGAATGGCTGCTGGGCTGTGCTGCAGGGCAGAGGTCTGATCTGAGTAGTCGTATGTTTTTAGAACATCAGTCATCTCATCTCTGGGTGGCTGTGGCGGTTAAGTGACTTACAAAAGCCCTTAGTACAGTGCTCGGAACATGATTGACGTTGTTCCTATGGTAATAAGAATAATAGCAACACGGGCCAGGGATATAGCTCAGCGACACAGCACCTGCCTGGCAAGTGCAAGGTCGTGAGTTCAATACCCTGGTACCAAAAACTAAAAAAAAAGAATAATAGCAACACAACCGTGCTACTGCTGCTGTCTAAAGCAGCCCGCACCGAGAACTTTCTGTGCTCCCAGCTCCCCTGATGTGTGGGCTCAGCTAGTGACCCAAGGCTTGGCATGGGCATGTTTTATGTCTTCACATTTCGAAATGCATTCATGCCAGAGACAGACAGTAGTAGCATGGGGACTACAGCCAATTCTGCGGGGACCCTTGCTCAGGAAGTGGTGCCACTGGCATTGTCACAGAAGGCGGGATCCGGACCTGCTCGTCCTGGAGCCAGAGCCCTCACTTGGCAGAAAAGAGGGATGAGGTCCCAAAAGGGACAGTTTTTCACTGATAAGGTCACTCTTGAGGCCAGTACAGATTCTGGCCACTGCCTCATCATATCTGCATTCTCACATTCCTGAGGGTGCCCCTCCCCAGGGCCGAGGTGCTAAGGCAGGCATCAGGAATTGTAGTCTGGCACCTGTTGGCAGGGTCCTGAACCCTGCCGAAAATCCCCCCCGCCTACCCTTTCTGTCATCCTGCTCTCCTCTTCCTCTGTCTCTCTCCCCCCATCTCTTTCTAGATAAGTTTATCCATTTTAGTTCCTAGTAAGCAATCTCTCACCCTCACCAGGACTGTACCCCAACCTGCCGCATCCCTGCAACTGTAAAATGAGCAAAGTGAGCCTTATTCCCAGGGCTGTTGTGAGAAGTAATGGAAAGAACCCAGAAAAGTCCATAAGAAAGTGCCTACGTGTGACCAGTACTCAGGCAATGCCACTGAGCTTTGCCTTCATGATCATCAGTTCGCCACAGCACCGCCAGCCCCTGCAGATCCTGGCTCTGGACCTCAGGCTCAGGCACTTCTCTCCTCGAAAGAGAGGGCGTTGGGAGCCTCGTGGGGCTGGGCCCCATGCCGAGTGCTCAGCCAGGATGCTGGGTGGTAAGCTGGGCAAACAGAGAAGCAAGCGTCTGAGCCCTTGAGGGGCCCCGCCCCGTGCAGAGGGGCACTCCGACAGCCAGCTGCAGCGGTCCTGCCTGCAGGGTGCACCCTGGGACCTCCTGGGAGTCGGTGCCCAGAATTGGTCAGAAAATGTATCAGAATTTCTGGGCATGTTTTCAATCCCCCAGAGTTGAGAATTGCTTCTAGAATAAATGCCACTGCAGAAACCTGAGAAGGAAGGTACAGGCTCCCCAGGAAGACCACAGCGGGACAGGCCATGGGCACACAGGGCAGTCACTCACCCTCCTACATACAGAAGAATGGAGGGAGGAACAGGTGTGAGTGGAGAGGGCAAGTGTGTGTGATGCGGTCCTACAGAGCCAAGGACCTCATCCAAGTGTCCCCCACCCCTGCACCCACTTCTACAGGGTGTACTTCCCTGCACTTTCCCCCACACACTTAAGGGGCTGTGGAAATGGACTCATGATGGGGTCAGAAGAGACCCCAGTGTTCCACAGGCTCCTCTCTGAAGATCCTTCCTGGCTCAGCCTCAGAGAGGAGGTGAAGCCAAACACTGCCACTAGAACAGGCCTGGTGCTTTCCCTGCACCAAGCTGTGGAAACCAGAAAGACTGTCATTTGAGAAACAGAAAATTATGGCTTTTTAGACATATGGATTCCCAAAGCTAGAAAAAGCCTTAGAAATCAACTTAGCCAACTCCATTTGTTGTAGTCAGGGGTTGTGAGGAAAATAATTAGAATCAGGACATGGAGTTTATAACATTATTTTTATGATGGTCACCCAGAGTTAACACAAGAAAATGCAGGAAATCTGTCCACAACACCAAAGACATAGGATATTTAGCCAAGGACCTGAATCCCACAGCAATGTCCCACATGAGTCCAGATGGAGACCCAGAGCTCATGACAATGCCTCCCACGAGTCCAACTGCAGGTCTAGAGCCCACAAGAAGGACTCATGCCAGTCTCTTTTACAAATCCGTGCTGGAAAGGCCCAAAGGTCAGTGGTGGAAGCTAGGAAGTCTATGCCAGCAGGGTGAAGGAGCTGTGCTGGTAAGTTGAGGGTTCTACACTGGAGCGGAGATGTCACACTCACAACAAACACCAGGGCTGTCTTGAAAAGCACCACAGCCATCCTCAGCAAATGGAGGCCCTGAGCTCCTCCGATGATGAACACAGTCAAGTACATGCCAGGAAGTCAGTGTGATGAGTTCATCCTGGAGACCAAGTGGCACACGTCTTCCCCTCCGGAGTCAGGAAGCAATGCTCGATGTGAGGACCAGAGCTTCTCCAGGAGAACCAATGGCTCAAACAGCAACATGTAGGAAAACCCTCAACGCCTCAACACACCTCCCTTCTCCTTCTCCACGTCTCTATGCTGGCAACTTTCCTCAGGTGAAACATCTACACTCAGCACCATGGTGATATAATCCAGCTGGTGTTAAGTTGACCACCAGTTTTTAATCCGTAACACCATACTACACAAATGGAAAACTGAGGCCGAACGAAGGCTGCTGGGAGCCACCAGCATCTAGCAGGTGACATCACCTACGAGATTTCCCTGTATGGTCCCTGCCTGTTCGATGGACAAAGACAGATGAGGTCCTTTCATCATCCTAAGTGGCCATCAACAACTTCTCCCGTAAGCAAGAGAACCAAGATATGGAAAAGGGGGCTACATCTGTGTCCTGAAAATACTGAAGCAAATCACAAGCTTGGTGGCTTAAAATGACACAAATGCTTTTCTTCAGTGCCAAAGTCTTAACAATCTGATAGCAGGATGCCCCAGAAAGACAATCTACTCCAGGGCTTTTTGCTAGCTTCTGGTTGCTGCTGACAGACCTTGGTGTTCTTGGCTTGTGGCTGTACCACTCCAGTCTCTGCCTACCCCTCTACTGAGTTTCTCTGTGCCTCAAACTTCTCTCTCCTGTCTTACAGGGAATACAGGTATTAGATTCAGAATCTGCCCTATACTGAGGATTATCTCATCTCAATACATTTACTTTAATTATATCTACAAGGACTATTTCCAAATAAGATCACATTTATAGGAACTAGCGGTCAGGTTTTGGACAGACTTTTGAGATGCACAATCAACACAATATAGGAGCTCCCACTGGCACTGCAGAAGAGGAGGTTGCCGTGACAGCCCCAGATGTGACCCTCTTTGTGATAGCCCATCCTTCTATGCCCAACCGTTCTGAAGTGTGCCCTCCTCATTCATTTGCATTCAGCTCCACGCCCAGATGTGCATGCACGCCCAGATGTGTACGGAAGGTCCTGGAGGAATCGGGACGGTTGTCAGATGATTCCCACAGGCCGGGCACACGTGCACGCGCACACACACACACACACAGGCCTGGACAGAGTTCCTGGGACTACAGAGGGGACACTGAGCAGAAGATGGACAGTCATGAGGTTAGGAGGGCTTCAGAGAGGTGGTGAGGAGGCTCTGGTCTAAGGTATGGAGTCCTGCAGCCCTGAAGCCCTAGAGCCCTTTTGCAGAGAAAGTATCCAGCTGCAGCCCGGAGGGTATGATGCCCACGGAGAGTGCCACAGGCTGTGTCCTTGGCTGTCCCTCTGCCAGGTGCTGAGCTCCTGGGAGCAGAGGCCAGGTGTTTCCCCAGAGCTTCCTTAAATATGTGCACTACAGACACTCAACACATGATGGCTAAATGACAAAATGAGCAAAGAACTGCTTTGGAAGTGGAAGCTTTAAGAGAAAGACCTCTGAGAACCTGGAGATGGGGGACCACCCACCAATCTCACCTCCAGCACATGTCACCATTGTCACCATCAGTGATGGACTGTAAGTACACACACACATGCACACACAATTGCACACACAATTACACACATATACACACATGCACACACACCTTGCAGATTTTAGGGAGCTTGCAAAAACCACACAACAGGGGCTGGGGATTTAGCTCAGCAGCATAAGTACCTGCCTGGAAAGCATGAGGTTGCGAGTTTAATCCCCATTTCCAAAAAAATAAGAAATAAAATTTAAAAACCTCACACAACAGAGTAAAATGAAAGTCCTATCAATGAAAGTGAAATTGGGACCGAGAGAATATGTGGGTAGAGATATCAACATTGACACCTACTGCGTGCAGGATACACATTGGTGCTTCCAGTTTCTCAGGGGAGGAAGGGAGCCTGGGGAAAGGAAAATGGTCATCTTAGAATTCCAGTCTATGTTTTTCATTTGATTGTCTGATTGTTTGGTTTTTTGAGACAAGGGTCTTACTATGCATTTCAGGCTGGCCTTAAACACTGTATATTGCGCAAGGTGGCCTCGAACTCGGTGATCCTTCTGCCTCACGTGTCTGAATTCAGTCCTCATGCAAAGCAGAATGTGCCCTGCCTCCTCATTCACTCACTCATGCGTTAATTTAGTCAACAAGCCGGAGATTTAGCTCAGTGGCATAAGTGCCTGCCTGGCAACCATGAGGTCGCGAGTTCGATCCCCAGTACCAAAAAAAAAAAAAAAATTTAGTCAACAAATCTTTGCTGAGCACCTACTGTGTGCTGCTAAGCACTGATCAGAACCAATCTTTGCTCTTTACCACATGTCCTCCCTGGGTTGTCCCTCTAGTGGCCTCCTGGCTATGAGCCTGCAGGGAGGCAAGACACAGGCCGAGGCTAGGGTCCAGGCCAACTGGGAATGGGGAAGGCATCCGTACTGGACATTCTCTAGCCTGCTTTCCACACTGAGTTTTGCTGATCGTACCCTAATGCAGCGCGACCTTAGGCTACAAACCCAGCTTCTCTGTTCTCCCATAATCTTTTTTGTGAAGTGGGGATAGTGAAAAAAGGACCAACCAGGATACATATGTTGGTTTCTTGGTTTTGATAAAGGCACTACAGTGACACAAGATAATAACAACTGGATGAGGGGTTTAGATGCACTATCTGTGCTATCATTGCAACTTTTCTGAAATTATTTACACCTAAAATTATTCCAGCTGGGCGTGGCGGCACATGCCTGTAATCCCAGCACTTGAGAGCTGTGACAGGAGGACTGTCAGGAGTTCGAGGTTAGCCTGAGCTACATAGTGAAACCCTGTCTCAAAAATTAACTAATTAATTAATTCTAAAATGAAAGGTTAATTTATGAAGTTATGAGGATTTGCCTCATGACTGATGTAAGGAGGATTAACTTACTAATCATGTTATACATATTTGCTGGTTATTACTTAATTCTCACAAAATATTATGAAGGAAGTTTATTATTCTTATTTTTCAGGCCATCCAGAAAAGTTTGGTGACTTATCTATAGCGATACAGATAGTATTACCCATCATGGGCATTCAAACTCAGGTCTAAAATGCTTGAAAAGCCACATTCTAAAACTAATACTAATACTAATACCTTAGTACCTTGCACATGCTAGGCAAGCACTTTATCACATATATCTTGCCCCCTCCTACCCCATTTTCTGAAATAGGTTCTTGCTAAATTTCCCAAACTGCAGGTCAGGGACATAGCTCAGCAGCACACACCTGCCTAGTAGCTGAGAGGTTCTGAGTTCAATTTCTGGTACAAAACAAAACAAAAAGAAAGAAAGAAAATTAATTTCTCAGGTTGGCCTTGAACTTGTGATCATCTTGTGTCACCATGTCCTATACTGAGCTACATCCCCAGCATTTATTTTTTTTGATACAGAGTATTGCTAAATTGGTAAGTTGCCCAGGCTGAGTTCAAACTTGTGATGCTCCTGCCTCAGCCTCCCAGAGTGCTGAGATTATAGGCATGCACTACCAGGCCTGGCTATTATCCTAGTACGCTTATTGATAAAGAAATGACTGCTCCAACAGAAATAGTTCTGGGAGTGAGGGACTAATTGATATAATGATCAAATATGCCATTTTGCAGCTGCCCTGGTTGATCTTTGTCCCACTCCATGGGACTGCGGGAAGTGCATCTCCATCCTGTGTCCCCAGATGAGCCCAGCAGAGTCCAGAGTTTATGCTGATCTCAGACACGGTTGGTGTTTCCCATAGCACAGTGAGGAAGGCACCGCTTGGCCCTCGACTCCAAAGTCAAGTGGACACCCACAGCCCAGTCCAGTCCCTGAGCTGGCCCACTGTATCTGATGGGCACCTACTCTCCAATGTTCCCAATGAGGGGCTCAGAACACACCCACGGCTCTTTTCCTAAGATACCTAAATCAGTCTCTTCCTCCAGGGAGCTGGACACCATAGTTCTGCTCATCCAACTTGGGGCTGGTTGAGCTTTTGAGCAGCCTTATTTCACTATCCAAAGGAAGCAAGATCCAGGCCACTGCAAAGTCCCTAAAGCAGAAGACAAAGTGTTTCAGTCCTCATGTCTTTGCAGCAGTGTGGCTTGGACAATCCTTAACTTTCCTAAACCTCAGTTTCCTCGCCATAACACAGGGAGACTAATACCAATACCTTTCGTACCTACTTTTCTCTGGAGCAGTCTTAACTGAGATGGGATGCCCAGGTCTGATCCCATCACAAGCCCTGAAGTAGGGCACATCCCACCTGGGACTTTAACATCACTTTTCTGACATCCCCTCCCCCGAGATGGATGTGAATCCCTAGGGGCAATAACATGTTTTATTTACCCTTAGATCCCTAATAAGTGCCTAATAAGACTAGCAGTAGAAAACATTTCTACAGCACTTCCTCCTGGCCAAGATCAACCCTGAGAAGGACATCCTACGATCCTTATGGATGAGGAAGATATAGTCCAGAGACATGCTCAGCCCTGTAACTTGGCACGTAAAAAACGTGCAGTGTGTTTTTGTTAGCTAGATGGAAGACTGGATGGGTGACTTAATGAGTAGACAAGAAGATGGGTTCATACATACAAAGATAGAGAGAAGATGAGTGAGCAGATGGAGTGGTAAAGAGATGAATATAATATAGTGGGTGAGGTGGGTGGAACGATATAGTGGTGAGTGAAGAGGTAGATGGATGAGTTGGACAGGGAGGTGAATGTGTGAATTGATGAGTGGATGGATGGGTGGGTGGATGGATGGATGGATGGTGGATGGGTAGGCAGGGGGGAACAGATGTTAGATGTGATGTTAGATGAGTGAGTGAATGAATGAGTAGATAAGTGGGTAAGTGCATGGATAGAGGCTTTGAAACATGCCCGTGTTGCCAGGTTCTAAGAGTGAAGCGATCGCTCAGGGCCAGTGAAAGTGGAGGCCTTTAGACATAGCAAAAGCAACCCTCACCCAAGAGTGAGAAGAAGCTAGAAGCAAAGGTCTCCTTTCCTCCATACAGATCCTCCAGCAGACCACCGCCTCCCATCCTGAGAATTTCTCCTCCCCAGCCTTGCCGCCGCCCTTGGACAGCCCCCCACGCCCGTGGAGAAAAGGTTGGCAGAGGCAGCGGGTGGGCGGGTGGCTTATTCCCTCATTGTCAGCAGTAACCTTCCTCCAGGCTGCTTGTTCTCCGTAATGTTACACTTGTCTTCCTGCAACACTTGGATACCCGAGCCAATTTTGTCATGCAAATGAATTCAGCCCATTGTAAATCCCACAGAGGGCGGTAGGTGCCTTGGAATCAGCCAGGGGCGGGGCTGCGCTAGCGTGGCTTCCTTGCTGCCCCTTCACAGCCACTGAGGAAGGAATTACAGACTTTGACTGCAGAGCTTCCCAGCCTTTCTTCCTTAGAATCCACGACTGTGAGAGCCAGAGCAGGCAGTACAGATGCATCCTCTCCCATTACTGGGGAGTAATCTGAGGTGCGGGGATGGGGGTGGGGGCAGTGTCTTACAGGCAACCATACAGCCAGTTAGAGGGGGTTCAGCCAAGTCTCAGTCATCCTCTCTCTACTAGGTTGGGCTGCACCTGCCACCGTCCCAATTCAAAGACCCCTGGCCTCCAGAATGGCTTGAATTCACCCTTCACCAGCCTGAGAGGAAATCATCCAGGGACCAGGAGCTCCCATGAGCTAGCTTTGTTGTAGGAACAGGGCTGGAATGTAGACAAGGGACAGGCCTGGAGCGGATGGCCAGGTTGACTAGGGAACAGTCTATGGTCTAGGCAGGGTAGGTCCCATTCAGAGAGGATGGTCAAGGCAAGGGCAGACTGGCAGGTATTTCTGGTCAGGGGTTAGGATACAAATACCAGATGTTCTGCCAAGGAGGGCTGACTGGGACCAATGCCAGGACATCCACAGTAGGAAAAAAGCCAGGGAGGAGGACTGTGCGGGTGCAAGACAAGTGCATGAGCCCCTCCATGTGGCTGTCTAGGGAGCCCCGCAGGTGAGCTCTGCAGGGCTGGAGGGTGAAAGGCAGTGTCAGGTGGCAGCATGCAGTGCAGAAGGAAAGGGGGGATGGTGTTTGTGCAGGGCTACAGCATGCCCAGTTCTCCACCCCAGCCTCAGATAATTCTCACAGAAATTCAGTCATAAAGGAGGTATCCCCACTTTATAGACTAGAAGACTGAGTCTGGGGAGATCTCATTCCAAATCCATGAGATTCCAGCATTCCAGAGTCTATGTTCTTTCCACTGTGCACTCTGCCACTCTTGCCAAATTCTGCCAGCAGGAATCAGCCCTTCACCAAGCTAGTAGCAGCAGGGTGCAGAGGGCCCGGGGGTTACAAAAGTGGAATGATTTTCCAGGATGTGAGAGTTCTAAGCTGTGTGCAGGCTAAAGTCCTGTTTCCCACCTCGGTGTTCAAGGCCGTTCCCAGTATGACCTAACTCTCCCCCGGCCCCCAATCCTGCACGTGGCTACCTCAGACTGTTCCCAAAGAGCCATTTCTTGCTCCTCCCTGCCTCCAGCTCTCCACAAGGCTGTTCCATCCCCTTGGGATGCCTTTCCCCACCCTGTCCACTTTCTGACCTTCAGGGCTTGACTCTCCCCTTGACCTTCTCCCCTGCCGGAAAGCTCCGGCCCCTCCCTCACTGTGGTTCTCCCACTGGCACCTATCACTGGCTCCGCACCAGAACTCCTATTGTGTTGGTTTTCCTCACTAATCCTAAAGGGCCAGGTGACTCCCACGTGTCACACTAAAGAGTCAGTGGCCAGCACGCCCACCCCAGGCTGACCCTCTACAGTCCTCCGTGTCTGTTTGGGGGCCCCTTTCCCTCCTGATTTCATCCCCCGCATCGTTAAATCCCTATGCTGCTTGTTCAGCGCCCTGAGTCCAACCAGATGCAGATCAATCAACTGCTTGAAGTGCTCACATTCCCGAGGCTGGCCCAGGCCACTTGGAGGGGGCTGCAGACTGGAACGTCCTCAGATAGGGGCTCAGGGCTCCTGAGATCAGTGGTAGGGCTCTGGGCCCCCCGTGTCCCCTCAAGCTGCATGCACCAGTGCTCTCTCCTTCCTGGCCAGCTTCCCAGGCAGAAGCAGCCCAGAAGGCAGGGTGCTGCAATGGAAAGCAAGTGCCCAGCCTCAGCGACACCTAGCTCTTTAGCTCTGTGTCCATTCTGCCTGTGGCCTGTAGTGTGCCCTGGGCCAAGCCTTTCTTCTCTGGGCCTCAGTTTCTCATGGGAGGATGGACACTGGCAGCGCCAAGACCTGGCCTTTGTGGAAGTAGAGTCCAAGCTAAAACATTCACTTAGAGCCCATACGCCTCCTGCAGAGCCCCCAGCCCCAGGGCCAGGTCAAGCGGGAAGTACTGAGCTGCATGCACAGTACTTGGGGGCCACCCAAGAAGCAGTCATTGTAAAGATGAAAGGAGGTTTCCAGCACGTAGTAGTCCAGGTGTTGTGCTAACAAACCTCACACAAACGACCTCACCAGCCCTTGTATTGTCCCCATTTGACACAAGGGCAAAGGGCAGAGCAGGACCCTTGTCTCAAGTATAGCCCTGCAGGCCCCGGCTTTACTTTTCCACCCTACGCTGGGCCCTCAGCTGGCTTTAGGGCTTGGCATGAGGGTACTGTGAACCCCTCTTCGCCACTTCCTTTATTTGGTAGATAGGCTAGGAGGGAAGTGGTACCTTGGCCAATGGAGAGAAGAGAATAGTATGTGCAGTGTCCTTCTGTCTGGTGTGCCCTGCCTTGCAATGCCTGGGCTCTCAGTAGGACAGGACCCTCAGGAGGAAGGGAGAAGCCCACCTGTTGTAGATATTTGGAGTCTATGACCTGCATGTGACCCCCTCACATCTCCAGGCGCACCCCGGGGGCTCTGGGATACTCATAGCAACTCCATCTGTGAGGAGAGGACCGGAGTAAAGAACCCAGAATCACAGGAACCTGCAGTGCCCTCCTCCACCAGGCACCCCCTGGCCTTTCTGCTTCTCCAGACCTCGATTTCCCCATCCGTGGAATGTCGGATTGGAACCAAAGAAGCGCCCCGCCCCCACACCGCTCCTCACAAGCCCTTGGAGCTCTGCAGGCCCCAGGCACCTCCAGGTGCCCCAGCCAGGGCCCTGACGACACAGCCCCTCTGGGCCATTCATCAAGGGCCCTGGGGTGCACGGGGCTGCGGTAATGACGCCGCCTTCAGCTTTTGCTGGCATAATGTATGCCCCACGCTGCCGCCCCAGTCACTCAATCCCAGCCGGTCTGCGGAGGCCGAGATAGTCCTTAATGAGAAGAGCCCCGGCTTTATCTGCTTTCTACTTCAGCCATTATCTCCCCTAGTCTATAGACACGCAGTTACCTCTGACAATAATGCTCAGAGGCAACAAATGCTGATGAGTTTTCTATGCAGTCCGCACAATAAGTCTATCAAAACAACCTCGGAAAATTATGAACCCCCGTGACAGACAAATACAACCGGCTTCAGCGTGAATTTAGAGCCCCCAACGCTGCGTTTCTTTTAATTCTTCAGGCTTCCCTTATCTCTGCTGTTCCTCTTCTGGTGGGGAGATAACAGTAATTCTTCTCTGTGCTGGGTTTTTTTTTTCCCTTTCCCTCCCCCACCCGTTTGCTCTTTTTTTCCACCCACTGAGTGAGATGTTTTCGTGTCTTTCTGCTTGCTAAAGATAAAGGGTTAAAGACCAACTTATGTTGGGTGCTGGGGAAGGGGGAGGGGGAGGGGAGAGGGGGGGAAAAGTAATCAGCATTCAAGAGATTGCTATCGGAGAAGCCGCGCAGAGAACAGTAATTTTGCTGGCTTCGGCGAGGGCTCTCTCCACTCCCCCCCCCCTTTTTTATGAATGCACATAATGCCTGGAGTGTTGGGGGCAGATAAAAGAATTAGCAGCAGCCAGGGGGACGGAGGCCCGGAGAACAGGGGAGAATTAGAATGTCTATCTTTGTCTCTTCCGGCTCATCCAGCCAGCCGAGGCTCCCGGCTCGTAAACAATTTAATCTTTTTGCTACAGTTAAAATACAAAGACAGCAAGCCTCCTTCTTCCAAATGGAAAAGGGAGGAGGAGGGGGCCAGGAGGAGAGGATGGGGCTGGGGGCTGGTGGGGGGGCACGAGGGCGACGAGATGAAAAGGGCTGACACCACAAACTTTTCTGCTGCTGGCTTAACCCCTGGGCCTTTGAGACCTCGGAAATGCGCCCCCACCCACCATGCTGTCCCCCCGGGGGGGCACGCACAGCCCTGACCTGGCTTGGTGCGGTCTATCCAAGGACTGGAGGGCAAGCCATTGGGGTTGGGGGTCTTGTTCCTGCTGAGGGTCCCGGTTGCTGTCTTTCTGGGAGGTGCAGCCATTGGCCCATGCATCCCCCACCTCTTCTTGTACTTGTCCCCCTACTGGTAAGGCCTGTCCTTAGCCCTCTCTTCCTCCCTCCCTCATCTCCTCCCTCCTCTTCTCTTGAGGCCTAGGCTCCAGTGAAAGCTGTCAAATCGTGCAAGATGAGCTCACCTTCTCTTCCCCACCAAGCTGCAGCTGCCAGGGTAGGACAAACATGGTCCCCACCCAGGGCAAGGATGGGGCTGTTTAGAATGGGGGCTGTCCCAGAGACCAGTGACGGAGAAAGGCTGAGATGGACCTAAAGATGTGTTCCTCCATGCGCGCAACACACACACACACACACAGAGTGAAGGGACAGGGCTCTAGGGAAGACCACCACCTCCTCCGGGAGGAGCCCCTGTTAAAGACCCAGGTCATTTCAAGGGACCTGAAAATTACTGAGAATAAAGAAACCTTCTGAGGGGCCCTAGGGATAGAGAATTAGAGGAGGGGAGACTCCCACAAGCCAGTGGCCTGTACAGCCAATCAACTGGACATCTCATTGTACTGCTCATTGCACTTCTACACCGTGGGCATTGTCAGCCGGACCCTTGTCACATGCACTAGTTTTCTTAAGACAAAGTTGGAAGCTGGCTCCTGCCTTCCTCCTTTCCTGCTGCCTGTGGAGTGCCGATCTCCATGTATTGACAGGAAATCCACTGCTCTCTCTTTGAGAGCGCCTATCTCCCTGGCCTCTGGGTGTCTAAGGCCAGCACAACGCCTAGCCAAGGCTGCTGAATGCTGAGTGATTTGGCAGATGAATCAACAAGTGAATGAACACGTCAAATAAAACAGGGCAGGGGGAAGAGAGTATGTAAAAAAGGAGCTTCTTGGGCACCCAACACACTCTTGAAGAACGGCCACTTAGGAAAAGGATGGGGGTGGGAGCAGTGAGAAGGAGGAAAAAGGACCCAAAGAAAAAGGACAGGAGTATGGTCCAGGGAGCTGTTTCACCCTGCCAGGATTCTACCAGCCAGCGCCATTAAGCTAATGCAGAAAACCGAAGCAGTGACCCAGACTCAGTCAGAGGCCCAGCCTCGGGTGGATTCCCTAAGCCCTTGCCATGCAGCCCTTCCCAGGAAGGCAGGCAAGGAATCACGGCCCTGGGATCAGGGGATCTGGGCTCATCTGTGAGTGCTCACTGGCTGTGTAAACTCGGGGAGTGATCTCTCCGAGCCTTGGGTTCCCCATCTGTGCAACAGAAACAGTAATGATCTCTATCTTAGAGGGTTGGGTTAGCACACAGTAAGGGCCTGGCATGTGCAGGTCACACTAAATAAAAGAAGTAATAGAGGATCTTGTAATGACAAGCATGGCAGACACAATAAACCAAGGGTGCTAAAAGCACAAAAACATCTCGAAGCTCCACAGAGAATCTCTCGTTTATTGTTTTTCTTTTGTCATTCACCTACCCCTGTCTTTTCCTCATGCATAAAGCTACTTCCCCAGCTCCTGCATCTCCTCTCATGACCGAGGAGTGAGAAGCCCACGTAAGCTCTTTGGAGACTCCATGGAGGCAGAGTTCTGCCCAGAGGAGCTGCAGCATCCAGCTGTTCTGCAACTTTTCAGACAACACCCAGCCGTCCTGTCGCCCCACACCTGTGGTCCAGGCCATGGTCTCCCCCAGTCCCAACTCCAAGTCCCATTTCAGGACTCATCCTTTCTCTCCCCAACTCCACTGTTATTCTGAAAATGGCCTTCTAGATATTAGAAGAAATATGGGAGCAAACACAAGTATCAACGTGGATTTTTATTAACAACGCTGAAATGATGAGTATTTGTAACCTACAACCAAGTAAGTTATTTTCAAACATACATTAAGCTAGACACAGTGGTAATCCCAATACTCAGGAGGCCAAAGCAGGAGGATTGCTGAGAATTCAAGGCCAGCCTCAACTACATGGCAAGACCTTGTCTCAAAAAGGGGGCGGGGGGCAGGGGTTTAGCTCAGTGGCCTAAGTGCCTGCTTGGCAAACGTGAGTTCGATCCCCGGCACCCAAAAAAATAATAATAATAAAAAATAAATATCAAGTATACATTAACTATGTATCTCTTGGTCACTTCTGAAATCAGGATATCCCAAATTGTCTAGACACCAGAATCACTTGGGTAGTTTTAAAAACTATTAGTTCTGAGCCCAACCCTAGAGATTCCAAATCAGAATGTGTGTCCTTCAATTTGAAGGACAGGAAAGCAGATTGCTTAAAAGATCTCAGATGGGTCAGCTGGTGGACCTGGTTTGGGATCTGTTATCTTTAGCCACAAAGAAAGAGGCTTCATTTTACTCATTAATTCAACAAATACTTTCTGAGTACCTGCTATTCGTCTTTATGAGTGTTGAGAGGAAAGAGAAAGGGAGGAGATAAAAAGAAGCTGAAAAATCTGCAAGGCACAGGAAATCATCATCTTAATCACCTAATACAGAGCTGCACTCCCAGCCTCAATCCACAAAACCCAGCCCTTCTGAGATCTGCAGGGTTTGCTGCTTGTTCTTTACTTAGGGACTGAGCGGGAATACACGTTTACTAAGGATCTAAAAAGTGCCAAGCCCTGCACTAAGGATTTAACTATACATATGACCACATTCAATCCTCACGAAATCCAGATGTGGTAGCCGTTATTATTTGCATATTATTAATGTGGAAATAGAGGCACAAAGAGATGGAGGAGTTCACTGTGCTTCACCCAGCTAGCAGGTATAATAATTCAGTACTGTCCAAGTGCAGGGCCTTGGGATTCTATGTCTTCGTTATTAACCACACTGCCTAGCACTCAGTTGTCTATTTAGAAAACTGACAATTCACCTGCTACACGCAAAGCTCTTGGCTGTGGGGATAAATAAGACCCTGATCTCAAGGAGTGTCCCATTTAGGAAGGGAATTCAGAAGCTGCACAATAATTCAGAAGCAGGGTATGAGTGAGTGCCTCCCAAGAGACAGCAAGTTATCAGAGTTCAATGGAGACTCCAATCCAGAAATCCAGAGGTCTGTGGCAAACACTGAGGTCTTATTTCATCAGAGAGGTGAAGCACTTCCCCCGAGGTCACACAGCTGGGTGCGTCATAAACGCGTGATGAATCTAATGAGATTATTCACCAACCCCAATTACATCTTAACCACTAATAACTGGGCTCTGGCTCCCCTAATGGGATTTCCTTCTTGGACATCAGCATTCCCTTCCCCCTTCCACTGATACCGGCCAATTACACAAGAGCAGGTGCTGTGATTGGGGTCACAGTGAGAGGAAGATAGAGAGGACCACAGCTCACCCCATTCTTGGCTGAGAAGGAGGTGATCAGTTTCAGACACTCACAGCCTCTTGTGATGGAGGCCAGGAGAAGCTCGCCCATCTGGAGAGAGGGGCACGTCTGGCAGCCAGGCTGGGGGACACCTGTTTGGGGCACAGCATCCTTTCTGCTCCATGTCTGAGACCAGAATGCGTGAGAGAGATGTGAGGCTGCACGCAGAGAGGCATTCAGGCAGATCAACAGATCTGAGGTAGACAAAAGGGAAAAATACCTCAAGAAATACACATATGCATGAGAATAAACCAGACCTGGCTTTACACAGCCATCAGCTAGCTTTTGAGAGTCAGAGACACCAAGAAAGGCAGAGAGACAGACACAAAAAGGATTCCTAGGGAGAGACTGACCTCCACTCATTTATTCCACAGCCATATCGGGCACCTACTACGTACGTGCAGTCACAGGGAGATAAAGGACAGTCTTTGCCTTCACAGAGTTTGTGAGGGACAGCAAGCACGGAAACCTCACTGGCAGTACACTGCGCAAAACCCTCGAAGATGAGGCAAAGAGGCCTGGAGAAACACTAGAACAGAGGCAGAAAGAAAAAGCCCGAAGAGGTTCCGTGTCTCAGAGGTGCTGAGACAGAGGAAGGCAGGAGTGGGGCCACATAAGAGTGCTCAGACAGCAGACACGCACCCTCACCCCAACACTGCTGTGCAGGAGCACCCAAGACCCTCCAGGGCCTCACCCACCAGACCCCAAGCCTCTCCCTGTGGGCACGCAGGGCTGGGGCATGAAAAGAGTTAAACTTTCTCCTTGAGGGCATGAAGGGAAGAACCAGACTTTGCTGAAGGCAAACAGGTCTGCAGGTGAGCGGACAGGTGACAGGGAGGTGAAAGCTGCCAGGACCACTCCCACACAGTCGTGGGAACCAAGGCCAAGGGCTCAGCTTCTGCAAACTCAGAGGCAGATCCCAGCTGTGGCTGTTTTCATCTTGGGTCAGCAGTCCCTACCCCAAACCAAGAGCCCTTTAGCTGATCAAGGGCACAGTAAGGCTGTCTCCTGACCTTAGAGAGCCCTCAGTCACATAGCATGGAATCCTGCAGTCCTAAGAGCTTGGAGTCTATTAGTTGGCTCTAACTTAAAGCCCTCGGCTGCAGTCTGGGCGCAATTCCAGCGGCAGCGCACAGCAGCACAGGATCACAGAACAGGTGTGGCCAGGATGCCCACTTCCTTCTGATCACCTGCTTGGCCAGCTGGAGACACCTTCAGTAACCCCCTCTCTAACTGGCTGCATCCTACACAGAAAGAGTGTACAAGCAAGGAGGCTCCCTGGCCCAAGGCTTTGCGGAGGTGCACTTGGAAAGGGGTTCTGACTCCTCAAACGCATCCTCTGACTGCTGGTTCTTAGCAGTAAATATCCGTCCACTCAGTAAATACTTGTCGAGGGTCTCCTCACTAAGCTACAGGCTAGGATCCCACCGAGACAACGACAAAACCTTGAGGCGCTGGAAGGCTAGGGAGTGGGGCGGGGAAGAGGAGGAGGAGGAGGAGGAGGAAGAAGAGGAGGAGGTAGTGGAGGAAGAAGAGACCAGCCCAGGGCAAAGAACCCCACAAAAGGCTCCACCCGGGCAGAGCCGCAGCCCAGGGGCTCACCCAGCACTGGGGCCCGCAGTCCCTTCTCCCTGCCAGCCCATGGCGACCAGGTGCGAGGACACCCGGGTGCGCGTCCGCCGGGCAGCGCGCGTGTGCGCGCCGGGGCTCCAAGGCGGGGAGGCGCGGCCTCCCGGGGCTGAGCAGGGCGCGCGCGGGGCTGCCCTCCAGATGTTAAGTGCAGGGCCCAGACTTAAGTAGCAATTAAAGCTGCCGGGGGGGAAGAAAGAGAAGGCCAAACAGCCTGTTTATTTCGCTCCCCCGACTCTCCCTCCATCGCAAGCACCTCCTAGTTGAAAGAAAAGAGGGAAACAGAGTGAAAGAAAGGGGTGGGGGGAGACCCACTACACCAAACCTCGCTGCAATTAGGAGAGCCGGCTGGGGGAAAAAAAAAAGATACGCATTAAATGGATGTTTCTGCACAAAAACCCCAGGCTGACAACATCTCTGGCCTTGTAAGGGGGAAATGACTGTGCCTGGGTGTTTACATAGCCGAAATCAGGGGGAATTATGCTGTCATACTGACAACTGCAGGAGGACAATTTTAAAATTACACCGTTCAACACCTTTAATGATTTGTAACAGAAGAGGTGTGGCTACTCCTATTAAATGTGTTGCCAAATCAATAAAAGGGATAATTGGAGTTGTTAGAGCAAATTATAGCAGCGTCCCTTCTGTTGCTGTACAATGTTCCCTTGTAAACTGCTATTACAGGCAGCGCCGTATTTCTCTCTTATTTGGCCGCTTTGTAATGAGTTGGCATTTTGCAGCATAATAGTTCCACTTTCTTTTATGGAGCTCTCACTTTAACTTTTTCTCCTTTGTGCAGCCTATAATTTCCTCGCCCTCCCTGTCTCCCCGCCTGTTTTCAGAGGTGGCCGTGCTGCCTGTCAGCAGCCTCTGGGTGATAAACTATATTATTTCACATTATTTTCAGGCCTTTTCAATTGGCAGTCAGATGGGGTTTGAGGGGTAGATGGGTCTGAAGGGATGGGGTTGTGGAAGGTGGGGAGAGAGAAGACAGGGCCAGGAGGAGAGCTAAAAAATTCACAGAAACAGAAAGGAAAGAGAATGTGGGTGCAGAAGGCTGGCCTCAGTCCTAGGGGTGGGCGTCTGGCCCTTTAAATGCAGAACTTTCGGAAGTGCTCTGCCTGAGCAGAAACTCTAGGGTGCTTAGCTGTTGGTGTGAAGGTTTATACACTGCCCCTGATGATCCTAAGAAGCTACTGACCCTCCTCTGCCACAGGAAGGTGAGGGACTGCACCTCGGGACTTTGAGATGGACAGGTCTGAGGGGATGGACCACCATTCCCACTGCAGTCAAGGCCTGAAGCCACTGGGAATTCTGGGGCACCAAGCACCCAGCCAAGGCAAGGAAGTGGAGACTGTTATAGCCCTGCTCCTGGGGAATGTATCAGCTATCCCAGAAAGAGCGCTGGACTGGGAGTCCAGAAGCCTGGTTCCAGACTTGAGGGTGACTCCTCACCTTTCCCACAGTCAGGCCCTGGCCTCTGACTGGAAAGGACAGAATCCCCGGGCAGCTGGGGCCAAGCCTGCTGTGTGTATCATTCAGTTCTTGTAACAGCAATAAAAGCCCCCGCCCAGACAAAGCTCACTAGTTAATCCCTGCACAGGCCTACAGGACACTCAATCTGAATTACCAAGAGATCTCAATGAGAGACAATTGGAAAAGAAATGCCACTTTATTACTTCCACGGAGCTGCCATCCCTGGAACCCATCTGCTGCCAAGCTGTGCGGCAGCAGGACCTGCTACAGAGAGCAGATAAGACTTGATGGTGGACAAATAAGATTCATTTGCAATGAGCAGCATCGATTTGCTTGCCAACAATGAGCAAAGTCCTAATTCTTTTTGGTGGTTCCTTGTGGCCTTTAGGCATCCTTTTGCTTCCATCCTTCATGATTCAAGCTAAATTGTTCCCAAGAGGGCAAATAAAAGTCAACCTGCCTTGGGGCAACCAGGGGAAGTTTGGATTACTGAGGTTTCAGGGAACACAATTTACCCTGTGACAGATTTCCAAGTATCCATTACTAGGTTCCTAACTTGAACAATAATCAGTCCCATAAAATCCCAGCAAAATGAAACATGAGGACAGTCCCACAACATCTGCTTTTAGTAGAAGCTGAGATTTTTCTTTATACTGATCCATGCTAACAATGCTTCACTTCAGCCAATAGTTGACTGTCACTTCAGCCGATGTTAATTATCTCCTATTTTCCAAGCACTGTGCTGAGTGCTGGGGCGTCCAGTGGTAAATGAAACAGACACCATTGCTGTCCGCTTGGAGTTGACATTCTGATAGGGAGTTGATAACAATAGCAACAACAATAAATATCATCACAGCACAACAGTCCTTACACTAGAATTGTGCAAAAGTGACAGCACAATGCTTTCTTTGATCAGAGGCACTGGGATATGGTGGAAAGAGCATTGAGTAGTTGGGAAACCTGGCTTCTGTCTCCAGGTCTACACCTGAGGGCGCTTTTTCTCACTGGGCCTCAGTTTCTTCATTTGTAAATGAAGGATGTATTTATTCATTCCACAAACGGTACTGTACTGAGGTCCTACTATGTGCGGACACTCTAGTAGGCCCTAGAGATACGACAACAAGACTTACATCTATGGAACATGTGATCTAGTTGCAAAGACAAAGATCAATCTATATTGTATCAGTGTAGAATTACAGAATGCAATAAATGCTGAGAAGGAGAAAGACAAGAGCTTATTTGTAATCCCAACCTGAGAACAACTCAAATGCCTAAAGGAAGCCAGACTGGAATACAAGGGGAGAATGATCTTACTGAAGTTGCTGAATGGGCAGGAGCCCTGAGTAGTTGCAGCAGGTCAAAGACTTGGCCCTAGACCCAAAAGGTAGGAGAAAACCCCAGATAGGTTTTAAGCAGGTGAGTCACAAGACACAGTTTCCATCTTAGGAATCCACTTACTTAGCTGTCCAGGACAGAAGCGACTGGGGAGGCCCAACGCAGCAGTAGAAATGAGTCAGGAGTCTTTTCTCAGTGGCCCATGAGAGTATTACAAGAGGCTTGCAATGGACAAATGAAAGGACATTCAATATTATTTGTCATCAGAAAATGCAAAGTTCACCCACTGTGAATGGCTAACACTTGAAGGATGGCAATACTAAGCCCTGACTAAGATGCAAAGAGTTAGGAATGCTCACACACTGAGGGAGAGGATAGAAATCAGAACAACCACTTTGGGAAAAAGAACAATTGGTAGTGTCTGTTAAGCCGAAGAACCTAGTAGACCTAGGTTCTGTGACCTAGTAGAACGTCCTCCAAAAAACTTTGCTGTATCTCTAATCACCAAAACTAGAACAATTTAAATTTCAACAATGATAGAATGGCCAAATAAATTATAGTTCATCTAACTCATGGAACATCATGCGACAATTAAAAAGAACAAACTGTGGATGCACACTGCAGGGGCGAATCTCATAACACCGGAGAGGACACACTTTATGTTTCTGTCTACATGAAGTTCAAAAGCAAGCAAAAGAAATCTATAAGAATGGCAGTTGGAATTGGTTTGTGAAGGGGGAACATACCTGTAATCTCAGCATTCAGGAGGCTGAGGCAGAAGCATTGCCACAAGTTCAAGGCCAGCCTGAACTATATAGCACGACTCTACCAGGAAAAAAAAAGGCAGCCAAGATAGTCTTTACCTTACAGCAGAGTAATGACCACGGGAGCAAGAGGAAGCCTGATATAAGGCTGGGAGTATTCTACATCTTAAGCTGATAGGTCTAAAATTTCACCCAGGCAGTGTCCTGAGGATTGAACGAAATGATGTACAGGAAAGCAGGAAAGACTATCACTCCAGTGGCTGTGAAGCTGTATATAATTCTAGCTAAACCAAAAAAAGAATTCCAAGCTCAGAGCTAATTGGTTGTGAATAGTCCCATACCTAACACAGACCTCCTGGGACCCCCAGGGGGAAAAGCATAGTAGATGTTTGCCTGAAATGTGTGATATGCAGCTTTATAGAAGGTGCAGGGTTAGTTACCCGCTCAGCCTAGAAGCACCTCTGAACCAATAAAGCTGGGGACACCCTTGCTTTCCGGAAATAAGAGGCCACCTCCATTCTCGCTGCCGTGTTGCCACCCTGCCTGCTCCTGGGTCCCTCCTTATCCTAATTGCACGGAATCACACCATTTTCACGGGATAACGGGATTTCCGCAGGTGACATGGGTTATGGCCAAGACTTGTTGAGGCTCCTGCTAGTGAAATGGGATGAGGAACTCCCAGGGGAAGCCTCCAGCGCTTACCAAGGGCCCTTCCCACAGCCCTACAAGGCAGGCATTTCCCACAGAGACACCAAAGTTCAGAAAAGGGACAGGGGCTGGGGATAGCGTCAGCGGCACAGTGTCTGTCTGGCAAGTATAAGGTTGTGAGTTTGGTGGTTGGCACAAAAAAAGAAAGAGAAGAAAGAAAGAATGGAAGGAAGGGCTGTGACAGCAACAACCTCTGCAATGGCAGATTTAAAACAAGCCAGATTTGGCATCTCAAGTCCAGGGAGGTTCTTCTTCCCCCACAGCACGAGCTTGTCTCGTGGAGCGTAGGCACAGACTGACAGGGTCACTGGAAGTGGCTTCGTGCAGCAGACCCTCTCTTCCTTATCTACTGGGAGCCGTTTCATGGCTCACTCCCCATTAAGGTCCCCCAGGGAAGAGTGCCGCTGGAAGGAGACAGTGCACCAGGGCCTCAATGATGCCGACGTGGCCAACCAGTCATATCTGCTCTGAAAGTTTTTCAGTCCAAGATCACTCTTGTCATGGTTGATGGTGTGGAATTGTGGGTCTCAATCAAGCTCCTGTCTGAGAGTATGATGCACACAAAACAGCCCTGGGGGAGCCCCAAGTTTGCCCTCCAACCCACCTGATTGCCCACTGGCACAGACCTTCAACTGGGGAGACCACTGATCCAGCTCCCTGACTTTTTGAGAAGCTCTAATCCTCCGGAGGTGACTTGGAAGCCTGGGCTTCCCCCCACCCCACACGCTGAGAGCATGGTGCAGCCTCAAAATGCCCAGCTAAGGGCAGTGTGGTAAAAGTCTCAGTCCAAAGACTTAAAGCATAGGATAAGGCTTTATTTTTCTTTAATGCAATTTAATTTCCATTCCAAGTTCTCATTCCTTTGGCAGTGGAAAAATTCAATCTCAGTCGTTGCTGGATTTCCTCCACATCACTGCCTTTGCCCCACACTTGTCTTACTCAGGGGGCTTACAGGGTGCCGGGGGAGTGGGGGCACCGAAGGATCCTCTGTGTTATCTGCCCAGCCAGGCGCCCTCTAAGAGGACCCTCTGTCTTGCCCACGGAACACCTACAGCTCTGTGCTCTTGAAACTGCTTGTGGAAGGCCACACCAGGGTCACTGCTCCCTCCGTCCACGCGTGAATTCCACGGAGTCATCGGCGCGCACCTTTCAGCCGTGCCCGGCTGGCTCTCCAGGGCCCCACTGGGCTCAGGCCTCGTCCTCTGAGGACCATCAGTGTCTCACCTGCCAACTTGAAAACATCACCCATTACTCACCGCCTGAGCTCTCGAAAGCCAAAAACTCCAAAGGCCTTCAGGATGGCTGTCTCCCACCTTTCTCCCCGAGAGGTAAGTAAGGGAAGGAAATTACGGGGGAAGGAAAAATCAATATCCCACCACAGAAGTGATGTTTCAGAAGGGCCTTTATTTAATAACAAACATTTATTGAACACCTAGAATGTGCCAAGCACATTCTTTTATGCAAATAAAAGACTATGTGCCTAGCAAGAGACTGGGAGGTAAAGGAAAATTCAAAAGTCTACCTTCAGTGTGCATGAGTCCTCACTATGGCTCTGTAACTCCAGCCCTGTGACCCAGGTAAATTCCATAACTTCTCTAACTTTAGTCCCTTCGGCCACACAATGGACTCAAGCCAGTGTGATTTCAGGTGGCACACACCTGTCATCCCAGCTACTCAGCAGGATCACTGGTTTGAGGCCAGCCTGGGCAACTTAGCAAGACCCTGACTCAAAATAAAAAGTACAAAGCACTGGGGAGTGTAGCTCAGTAGAACAATATGCCTGTACCACTCAATTCCCCAATGCTGCCTCCCAAAAAAGTACTTCATATACGGTTTAAATCCAGTAATATTTTCAGAGTGCCTTGCACATAATAGGTGCCCAATAAATGTAGTTACTACCTTAGCAAAGGAAGCTGGGGAAACTCAGAGGAGTGGGTTGATGTCTGGTTACATAAAAGCAACAAGGAAACATCCATTGTTTTCTTCATTTGTTTTTGTGTTTTTCTGAAACTCGCTGTGTAGTAACTCAGGCTAGCCTTGAACCCCATATGTACCCAGGCTGCCATGAATGTGCTGCAATTCTCCTGCCTCAGCCTCCTGAGTGCTGGGATTATAGGCATGTGTCACTACATCCAGCTTAATATTTTTAAACTTTAAAATACATCTAAGTATGTGGATAATTAATACAGTTCCCCCCTTCCAGAATTAGTCACTGTTAGTATCTTAGCACATCTATGCAGCTCAGCCAAGATTTTTTTTCACAGTAAAATTACCTTATTGTTTTTGTAACCATGCTCATACGTGTTATAAAGGATTCAAATAATGACTAAAAATTATAAACTGAAAACAAACTCACCCTATAGAGAGCCCTGTCCTGACCTTGTCATGGTCCAGGGAGTCTATATTTGCAATTCCATGGGAAAGTTACTGGAATTCTAGTAAGTTAATTACAATCTACCACCTCCATTGCAGTGGTGAGGATAAAGATACTAACACATATTTATAATTATGGAGAGCCAAGGGGGTCCTAAGTCCTGCCAAGATGGTTTGTAGGAACAAAGGCCTCAACCCAGGGCCTAACTCAGATTTTATTATTTGTAAAGAAAGGGGTGGCTTGAGGATGACTGCGAGGATAGTGGGAGACACGTGAGTACAGTGAGCTGGGCTGGTAGGAGGCCAGAAAGCACCTCTGCAATATGCAGAGAAGAGGATGTACAGACAGACCAATCTGGGCAACACAACAAGGTAGCATTTAATGTTTAGGGGGTGGCACTTCAGCTCTGCTGTGCAGATTTTTCTGCCCTGGAAAGTCATAGCCTCTTATTTCGAGGCTTGAGTCCAGTTGACAGCCCTGGAGTGGTAGCTCTGTGTCCTGCACGGCTCAACCATGTTTTGATGGGAGTCACAGGATGGGGACACAGAGACTGTCCCACCTAGCTTCAGAGATTATGCATCAGCACCTCAGCCAGCCCTATTTACATTGCTTAGCCAAATGAAAGGAAAAGGAAATGGCCAAGCCAGTCTGTACATATCAGGACATGGAGACAGGGCCAGATTTAGCCAAAATGGAGATAACTGCTCTGTGTTCAGGGACAGTCATCCAGGTGGTCCTCCACATCACCCCGAAACCCGCCGTTTAGGTCACAAATGGATGTTGGGGTAGGGTTGATGATCTGTGATCACTGGTTGTCTGACCGAGGAAAGTTGGGTTGGCAGGAAAAGACCAGGGAGGAGGCAGGAATAGTAGGGACCCACCCTAGGGTGGTAGCAGTGGGAGACAAGAGGATGGGCTGGACTTGAGAGACTGCTACTGTACACTTTCTCACGGGCATTCTAAACTCTTTCCTTGTTTCCCTGGAAAGCCACAGAGCTGGGCATGTGGGTTACCTTCATCGGGTCTGAGCTTTGACACTGTGCTCTCGGCTTTTATTGAGTGCAGATACAAAAATGGCCACAGGAATATCACTGCCATATTTACCTGCCATTGGAGGCTTTGTCCATTATGCTGCTGAGAGTCCCTGAGTGGTGCCTGGTGTGATGCCTGCCTGTTGGATGTGGTACCAGGGAGCAGCCTGTCTCTCTTGAAAACCAAAAAAATGGGTGGCATACTTGTTTTCTTCCACACAATAAAATTAATGTTATCTAATATAGTTCCCTTTTTGCCCTGGTTGCCAAGAAGTTCAGATCCTATATAGATTCATGTTACTCTAAGCCTAAACACTTTCTTCCTTCCCATTGCTTGTCCATTTTAATTTTAGTAACTCCATTGCACGTGTATCTTTTGCGAATTTTTAATGAAAAGAGCTCCCCTCTTAGAGGCTGATGGACAACAGGTATTCAATAAGTATTTGATGAATGAATGAAGTGGTAAACTAAAATGCCGATTTTAATTCCTTTTGGCAGCTAGGCAGGGTGGTTCAGAGGCAGACATCTCCAGGACTGTAGGGATGGCCCACCAGAAATGATGGATGCCCTCAGAAGATATACAGAATGGTCTGGTGTTGGCCAGCTTCATGTTACTATAACCAAATACCTGGGATAACTTACAAAGAGAAAAAGGTTTATCCAGTGTGGCACATACCTGTAATCTGGAGGCTGAGGTGGGAGGATTGCAAATTCAAGGCTTGCCCAGGTCACATAGAGAGATACCATCTCAAAATAAACAATTCTAAGAGCTTGGGATTTAGCTCACTGGTAGAGCAGCCTTGAGTTTCATCTCCGGTGCTGAAAAATAAATAAATAATTTTTTAAAACGAAAGAAATGAAAAGGCTTATTTTGGCTCTGAATTTAAGTTCTGCTTATGAACATTTGGCCCCATTGTTTTTGGCCTGTATCAAGGCAGTGCCTCATGGAGGAAATATACAGTGGGGAAAAAACTCATGTCATGAGCAGGGAGCTAGGAGGGGGCAGGGTCCCGTGATCCCCTTCAGTGACCCAAGAACCTCCCATCAGGCCCACTTCCTAAGTATTCTGCCACCTCCAACAGTGCCACCCTATAAACAAAGCCTTTAGCACATGGGTTTTGGGGTATCTCCTCTCAGAGACTGAATGCTATTCAGGAGGCAGTGAGCCAGGAGAGAAGAGGAACCAAGATACAGGTGTGTGTGTGTGTGTGTGTGTGTGTGTGATACTGAGAGAGAATGAGAGCTATCCTCAGCAATAACTACCCTTTATTATCCAATTCCTGCCCATCTTCAGGATGTAAGGCGAGTCATCCCTGCATCCCCAGCCTATGGTGATAGTCATGACTCACTCACTGTGTAGCTAACACCTTACCAATGGCGCACACATATCACTTCCCTTTCAACTCTTGAAACAACCTCGTGAGATGATCTGGTAGCAGCACCATCCCCATTTCATAGATGACAAACCTGGTGCTTTTGAGCTGCACTGTCCCATATGCTAAGCCACTAGCCACATGTGGCTATTGCATACTTAAACTTGGCTAGTTCAAACTGACCTGTGCTCCCAGTGCAAAATACACAACAGAGTTCAAAGACGATTTTAAAAATTGTAAAATATTCTATCAATCATCTTTCTATTGATTGCATGTTTAAACAATAGTATCTTGGTTATATTGAATTGAATAAAATGTATTCTTTAAATGAATTTCACCTGTTTCTTTATGCTTTTTAAAATGCAGCTATTAGGAAATTTAAAAGTTACACATCAGGGGCTGGGGATTTAGCTCAGTGGTGTAAGCACCTGCCTGGCAAGCGTGAGGTTGTGAGTTCGATCCTCGGCGCCAAAAATATTACACATAAGTGCTTCTCCAAAGAGGGGAGAAGGGGCTGGTAAGTGTTTTCTGTAAAACATTTGTGCAAAACCAGATTGTAAATATTTTTGGCTTTGTGGACCATATGGTTGCTGTCGTAGCTGCCCAACCTGCCACAGTAGCACCGAAGCTGCCATTGATGACGGTAAACAATGGGGGTGGCTAGTGCCAGTATTTTTATTCACAAAAATGATCAGCAGACTGAGCAGTGGTTTGCTGACTCTTGAGCGCTAAAGAAATAAAGAAGTGGAGCTGGGGATTTAGCTCAGTGGCTTAAAGCGCCTGCCTGGCAAGCACGAGGTCGTGAGTTTGATTCCTGGTATAGGAAAAAAAAAAAAAGAAGAAGAAAGAAAGAAAAAAGAAAAAAAGAAAGAAAGAAGTTTGGTGTACAAGCTCAGGGTTTGGAATGGGAAGTTGGACTCTTGCTCCAGCTGTTGCCAACTATGTAACCGTGGGTAGGTTGTTAACTACTCTATGCTTCAATTTGTCTTTTAAAAAATGAAGATAATAAGTCCAATAGAAAGGGAGTAAAGAGCATGAATGGAGAAGACTAGGATACAAGTGATCAAGGACATAGCAGATACATTTTAGGTCACTGCAAGAGACAATAAAAACCAAAAATATAGTGAAATACAATTACCTCCCCGTTGTTTTTTGCATGGAAACCAGAGCTTCATGTACGCTAAGCTGGTCCTATCCTACATCTCAGTCCTTTGTTTTGGTGTGGGTTTGGTTTGTTTTGGTTTGGTTTTGGGTAACTATAAAGTGTGTCTCACACTTGATTGGTAGGGATGTAAACTGCTTCTAGAAAGCAGTTTGTCATTGTAGATCAAAAATCTTTAAAAATTTGTAATCTTTTGTCTTTGTAAAGTATCTCAGGTGTTTGGTTATGTAACATGAAGCTGACCAACACATCTGCCCTAGTGATTTCACTTCAAGAAATCTATTCTAAGGTAAATCTTATTCTAAGGTAATAATCAGCAGCCGGATGTGATGGCACATGCCTGGAATCCTAGCGCTTGGCAGACTCAGACAGGAGGATCACAGCAAGTTCAAGCCCGGCCTGGGCTACACAATGAGTTTAAGGCCAGCTGGGATGAGATTCTAGTAATAATCAGAGATGGGGACAATGTGTATACAAAGATGTGCAGTGTAGCGTTGCTTATGATAGCACAGCCCTGGAAACATCTGACAACTGAAATAACGATTAAATTATGTTGTAGCTGATACTAAGCAAACATAAAAATTGTGTTTAAAATACTTAATAACCAAGGGAAATGTGTCCTAAATAATGTCAAGTGGGAAAAGAGTGCAAGATTTTATGCACCATGCTGTATAAAGATGGGGGCTGGAAACAAATATGTGCATAGGAAAAAAAAGGAGCAGCAGACACACAAATATGTTGTTAATTGTCATCTTTGGATGGTGACATTATGTGTAGTATTTTATTATATTCTCTATTGTTTGAGACTCTTAATTTGGCCTGCATTTCTTTGATAATCAGGAAACTAATTGTTATTAGAAACTTTAAACTCTCAACCTAATTTTAAAAAGTGGCCAAAACATATAAATCAGTGATATAGAAAGGGCAAAGAAGGCAGAAAAATGGCAAGTAAACATAAAAGTCTACAATCACAGTGGTAGTCAAGGAACTTAAAGTGACAAAGAGGTTTTTTCTTCTTTTTTAGTAAAAATAAGGGGAAATGGGCTAAAAATGTAGCTCAGAGGGACAGCACTTGCCTAACATACATGAGGCCCTGGGTTCAATCCTCAGTTCAGGGAAAAAAAAAAACAGGCATGGTAGCATGTACCTGTAATCCCAGCAACCTGGGAGGCTGAGGCAGGAGGACCACAAGTTCAAGTCCAGCCTATGTAATTTAGCAACTTAGCAAGAGGCTGTCTCAAAATGTAAAAATTTTAGAAGGCTAGGGATGGGGATGTAGCTCAGTGTGAAGGTCCTGAATTCAACCCCCAGTACCGATTAATTAATTAATGAAAAATATAAAGGCAAGGATATAAGGGAATAAGGTCTTTTCATATGCCTTGTAGCAGAGCATGCAGTCTTTTTGGAGGACAGTTTGGCAACAACCATAAAAATGCTGGAGGCGCCTCCTGTTCCAATCGATAATTCCACTCATGAGTATTGAGTGCGTGCACATGAAAGGCAGGGAAGCCTTGCGCGTTCAGTTGGCATGAAAATCCGGAAACGAGCCCATGTCCCTCAAGAGGAGACTGTGGTAAACCCAGTCTGTGGATGATGAGGCAGAAATATAAAAAACGAGATAGATCCACAGATCCTGACAAGATGAGGGAGGTAGGCATGTGCAGAATACAACAGAATGATTGAAGTCGAAGGGAAAATCCTCTCTCTGGGACAGGAGAGTGTGACTGCAGTGGAGTGAGGTGACAAGGACCTCTTCTTTTGATTTCAGGAGCTTCTCTCATTATTAAGAACTTTGAGTTAAAAGTGAAAAGTGCAGAGTGCCTGGCAGAAAGCAGACCATTGAATGTTAACTACTATTTCAGTTAGTAGTGAGTTATCATTATGATTAGTACCAACGTACTTAAAACACTCTCATTAAATACTTGTGTAAAAAATATCTTTTTAATTGTAAAAGGCCATGCCTTCGACTACCTCCAGGGAGCTGGGAAGGCAGGCACCCGCATGCTGCAGCTCACCAGACAAAGCTCCCGCCTGCAGTCCATCAGCCTCTTTCCAAGGCTGATCCCTCACTAGCAAGAGTGCAAGTCCTCTGGCTCCTGGCTATGGAGCAGCAGCCGTAGTGAAATCTGCTTTACGATGCTACAGGATGTTGTTTTGGGGAGAGGATCTTGCACAGAGTACATACTGACAATCAAGTTTGATGCTGTGGATAGTGCTAGTACTGATATGTCTGCTGGCCACCATTATGAAATGTCTGATCTTTCCTGGTGGCCTTCAGACTCCTCCAGGGAAGGGAGGACACATCTCCTTGTGAACCCATGAGTCTCTCTCTCTTTTTTTTTTTTTTTTTTTTTGGTACTGGGGATCGAACTCATGACCTCATGCTTGCCAGGCAGGTGCTTAGGCCACTGAGCTAAATCCTCGGCCCCTCCCCCATGAGTCTCTTACCAGAGCCCAGAAAAGAGTAGGTGCTCAGATTTTTGCTGGGTCGCTCTCCCTGCAATGGTGTGATGCATCATTTGAAAACCAGAGGCAGCCACAGTGGTGGTACACTCCTATAATTACAGCTCTTTGGAAGGCTCTTTGGAAGGCTCAGGCAGGACTGCACGTTTGAGATCAACCTGTACTATATATATATATATATATATATATACACATCTGGGGGTGTAGCTCAGTGTAAAGTGCTCTTGGTTTTGATCTCCAGTATGGAAATGAACAAATAAACAAACAATACAAACAATATATACATAAATAAATAGAGCCAGAGGCAGCCTGAGGAAACAGAAAGTATGGGAGTTCTGCAGTCAGGTGGCCTTGAATCCCAACCCTGGCTCTTTGCAGCGGGGTGACTTCAGGCTGGCATGCCATGGACTGAATTTCCTGATGCTCAGGCTGCGCACCAGTGGTGTGGTTTAGTAATACAACACACCTCATAGGGTCATTGAGAAAACAAGTAAGACAATGCATGTGATGCATTAGCCCTCTGTTGGTGTCCAGTCACGTTGGCTGACTTACTCCTCATGCTGACTTAACAAGGGTGACAATGGCAAATGCCTTCTAATTTTGCTGCCTGGGCCACAATTAGTCACCACTGCACACTTATTCATAATATGCCACAACTCCGGCCAAGCACCTAAGAGGCAGTAGCCCCTTGGAACGCAGACCTTGCAGACTTGTGGAGGAGTGGCAACTTTGCAGATGGTGGGTTGCCCGAGATGTGGGACAACAGTAATAGTAATAACAGCAACAGCAATGGCATTTGTGCCAGGTGCTGAGCTGAGCACCTTCCAAGTAAAACATTCTGATTCCTTACTTTACTGCCCCTCCCCCAGCATAACTGACTTCATTACAGATGAGGAAATGCAGGCTGCAGGCAGGGAGTGGAGGTGGCAAAGCAAGCACTGAATCCAGGTCTACCTATTTCTAGAACTCAAGCCCTCACTTTCTTCTTCAAGGGGAATAGGGCACACATGTGTGCACACACACTTCAGTGCCACCTGTGGGCAACAGTGGATGGCTGTGTGAGGCCTCAGACATATTACTCCCTTGTGCATCTTTCTGGCAAAGGAAAAAGGAGCATCACACGGCACTTCTAGGTAGAGCAGGGGCCCTGCACCCTGGTGTCTGGGTTCTTGGTTCAATGTGCACAGTCCCTTCCTGCCTCAACACACAAAAGAATCTATACTGCTCAGCAGTGGGGCACTCCCCTAGCACGTGGGAGGCCCTGGATTTTATTTCCAGCACTGAAAAGAGAGAGGAAAAAAAACAAGTCTACATCAATCGTAAAGCAATTACTTTTCTGCATGATTAAAAATTTTCACAGCCAAAAGAAAACCACCAAATACACAAAAAATAAAGACTCCATAGGACGCCAGCTCCACGATTCAGGTGTTTAGGATTCGAGAAAACAGAGGAGGCCCACCTATGCTGCCCTCTTGGGGCCGGCAGATGGCGGGACAGGGACAGGAGACCAGGAAGAGAGAGGTCCCAGTTTGACCTGAGCAGCAATCTCCGCTCTCTTGAGACTTGGAGCACACACAGGCCCAGCGGTCATCTCGGCACTGGGCACCTGAGGGTGCTTTTCAGAAAGCATGGGCTGAGGGCTGGGGATTTAGCTCAGTGGCATAAGCACCTGACTGGCAAGTGCGAGGTCATGAGTTCGATCCCCAGTACCGCAAAAAAAAAAAAAAGAAAGCATGGGCTGCTGACACCCCTTACAGGGGGTACAGGGTCTCTGCTCCAGGAATGAGGGCAGTTAGTATCATTGAGACCAAGGGGACCCACTCCTCACTCCCCTTATTTATTGCTAGAAGCTGCTGCTTTGTGAATGGGCAAGGGGTCTACCTGGGAGTCTGATATGTGAGAGCAGGAGGGACGATGTAGAACCCAGTGACAAAGCCAGCCCACTGTGTAAGCACCCACGTGGCCACGTGCAAACGCCTATCTAGGAGTGCACAAAGGGAAGCCAGCCAGATGCTCCTCCCCAGGCAACCTTGCGGGGTTTTCCCCAGGTCTGAGACCCTGGGTTTGCATTTCAGAGAGTGAGACTGAGTCAGGTGGTGAAATTATGCCCACATTCAAGGGCACAAATAGAGCCAGGAAGAGCCTCAGGCCCAGGAATCTCACCAGGGGTGTGTGCGGCGTTGCACGCTGGAGCCAGAGAAAGGCTGCCATGCCTTCCCTACCTAATCAAACCTCCTGGCATTGACAGAGGTGAACTGGGGGTGGAAAGCTCTGCCTCACCATTATCTCTGCTCTCTCGGCACCTTCGCCTCCCTCTCTGCCTCCTTCCCCTCCCTCCCTCCATCCCAGCTTTGCTCTGCCTATGAAAAATCAGCAAATAAAAAGTTACATTAACCCCACCCTGACCTCGCCGACATAATACACTGCAGGCTGATGCGCTGCCTTTGGAGGCTCACTGAGAACCTGTCACTCTCCAATGTCCCGAGCACAGCCTGGGGAGCATTTACTGGATAATTAATATATTAAATGCATGAAAAATAGTTACACAGACTTCCCCTCCCCGCCCAGGGAAGGGGGGTGGGATGCAAAAAAGACAGATTCAGGCTGTATACCATCAATATAAAAGCATTCCCGAATAGCCGTCATAAAAACTGTTCATAATTTTATAGCTTCATTCCTGTTGGAGCACCATAAAGGCAAGTCATATTTTTTACACTCAGGATGCCCCATAAAAAAAAAAAGAGCGAGCAAGAAAACGAGAACTTGGCAGGAGGCGCCTTCAGTCTCACCTGAGGGTGAGGGACAAGAAGGTGCCCCCCACGTTTGTCCCGTCTGACCCCTTCCTTCCATCAGTTTCTTGGCCCAGCTGTAAATTCTGATGAGTCCGTTAGACTGATTATTAATGGGATGACTTTACTTTTTATTCGGCCTTTTTTTCTTTTTGCTGATTCCATATTTGCCTTTTATGAGGATGGACGTGGGGTGGAGCGAGGTAGTTCTCTGCATCCAGGTCCTACGCCCCTTTCCCTGTCTTCTGAGAGGCTGGGTGAGACGTGAGATGATGGGGGTCTGACTGAGCGCCCAGGTCTATTAGGGCTCTGGTGCAGAACAGAACAGGTGCTAAGGGTTCCAATCCAGGTGGTGGAGAAAGAGGAAGAAGGAAGGAGTGGGTGCAAAGTGCTGAATCCCTGGCCTTCTGACCTGAGGCTGGCCTGGAGGGCCCCCCAGGGTCCCTGGAGGAAACCTGCGTTCCTGCACACAGACACCCCCTCGGGCACGATCCTGGAGGGGAGCCCTTCAGATCAGATACTGAGCCAGGCGGAGCCGCCCAGAAGGTGAGCAGGGCGACCAGAGCTGGGCAGCCTTCTCTCCTGGTCAGCCCTGCAGTGTTTCAAGCAACACACACACACACACACACACACACCCCTTCCGAGACCCGTCCTTTCCCGGCTAACCTCACCCCCAGGAGGGCATGGCTGACTGCGGAGCGGGGAAGGGATGAGGGCAGGGTTCCGTCTTCGCGACGCTGTCCCGCCGCCTCTGTGAGGAACTGCGGACGCTTGGGGGAGACAGATACTCGCGGAGAGACGCGGAAGCAGGCGCCCCACCGCCTCTCACAACCCTGGCCGCCCGCCCCGCCCGCTGCGCAAGGCCAGGGTCACTGCGGCCGAGGGATGCACAAAGGGCAGTGCCAACCCCGCGCAGGGCACTTTGGGAGGAACGGGGGGTGCTGTCCGTGGTGCTGAAAGAAGGGTTTCCAGGTTCTGGGGGGAAAGGGCGAGCGGCCTGGCTTCTACCCTGTCCGGATCGGCTCAGCCTGGTATGACTGGTCTCCTGGGTTGGCTTTTCCCCCTGTGAGATGGACGGTTTGTGCCTCTTCTCCTTTGGGGTTTCTGAAGTTTGCCTGCTTTTGTTTGCTCTGCCATTCCTGTCTAGGCAGAAGCTGCCCCAAAGTGGGCAAAATGCCTCCCCAATCAGACCATGGAAGCCATTGTGATAGCACATCCCTACAACTTCAGGTACTAGGGAGGCTGAGACAGGAGAAGTGCAAGTTCTAGACCAACCTGGGCAACTTAGTGAGACCCTGTCTCAAAACAGTAGGAAGGGGTGGGGGTATAGCTCAGTGGCAGAGCGCCTATCACATGCAAGGGCCTCGGTTCAACCCTCAGTCCCCTCACTCACGAAGATCACAGGGCCTGGGCTTACTGGCCCTCCCTGAGGTAAAGGATCTGCCTCCCCAGCGGTATGGGGCTCCCTGAGGACAGGATCCCCCGTCAGAGGAGTCTCTTTAGATCCTTATTTCTGGAAGCTCCCACGCACCAGGCTCCCCCAGGCAAGAGATGCGCGTCCTTTGTTTAACCCTGCAGTATGGAGAGATGCTCAGTTCGGCTCTGGTCGAGTCTGACTGCACCATCTGTGAACTGGACAAAAGGGACTAACATTATCAGCCCATCTGAGTGGCAGCCATGGCCCCAGGCCCTTCACACCCATTATCTCACGGCCTCACCACCCCCCTGCAAGGCAGATATTCTTACCCCTTTTTGCATGAGATGAGACTGTCACGCAGGACTTCTGCTTCAACTCCCTCACCTCCAGTCTAGGCCTTGCCCCCCCATCCCTCTCCTTTTTCCCTCTCCTCCCCAATTCGACTGATCCATTCCTATAAAATTAGCCATGTCGGCCAACCCAGGGCCATAATCTCAGGACTTGCAAGAAATTAGGCAAAGAAGCCATACGCCAAGGGCACTCTCTCCCTCCTTGGGTATTCAGAACCATGGACAGGGGAGAGGCTGGGCTGCAGGTAGCCGGGGCACGCCCACTCCCTTGGAAACACTGTTAGCTTTGTGATTCTGCCCGCGCTGTGAGACGGGGAGGAGAATGGAAGAATAGAGGGTAACTGGGGACGTCAGTTGTGTTTATTTTATATTTTCTTTTTGTTAATAAAAAAGTAAGCCTCCTCTCCCCTCTCATTCCTTATACAGTATCTCAGTGTTATATGTAGTATACATTTCTCTCCCTCCCTCCCTCTCTCTGTCCCGGTCACAAAATAGGTCCACCTCTTCTTTGCAGTCACAACTACAGATGGGGGGTAAACGTCCTCCTCCCCCAAAAGAAAAAGCATCAACTAATTTGAAAAATATTTAAGAAACTCTGGGTCGTCATCCTCTCGCCTCTCCCTGCTCCATAATTACACTGCAGTGCCTGATATTTTCATGGGACATTAAACCAGGAGTCAGGTGATGGGTTCCTTCCGTCTACGCCTATCCGTTAGCCGCCAGGCCCCCGCGGACCTTGACATTATTAATAGTCCTATTCATTAAGTATTACTCTTGTAGAATGAGTAGCATAATATTGGCCTGGAGATAGGAACAGGCAGAAGGAATAAGTCAAATTAATTTTCCGGAGCAAACGCCCCGGTTCTGTAAATGACATTCTGTACTGTTAGCATTTTAAATGTGGCACAAATGGCAGGAGACACAATTTGAAAGCAAAATACTAGAAGACATGGCTCAGGGTGGAACGTGGCAGCAGGAAAATCTAAGCGCGTCAGGGACCTGGGGGTGGGAGGGTCTCGCCTGTGTAGTGACAGGCAGAGGAGGATTTTTAAATGGACATTTATTTTAAATGCAATAGAGGGAAGAGGAAGGTAGGGAAGCACGCAGTGAGGGGTGTGTGTGTGTGTGTGACACTGTGCACATGTGGAAGGCTATCTGGTGGAACAGAAAGAAGGAATCAATCACAGCTCTCTTTCCCCACTGAGGGACGTTCTCCAAGGTTTGGAGCTGAGGGCCTTCTGCCATGGACTCACCCAGTGGGACATTTTCTTTTTAAGTCTTTCTGACCAGGTCTCGGAAAGGCCAACTCTTGTCTTCTTAACATGAGGCTTATTCTTCAGGGTAGGTGAGGACATCCATTCATTTACCCTCCCCATCCTTCTGTTCAGCACAGTCCACCAGCACTGGGATGAATCTGATTTTAGAGCATGGGCAGAGGAAAATTAGTGGGGACTTGTATCCCACAGGAGCTTGTAGTCCAGTGGTGAAACCATGCAGACCAGGTAGCAGTGATGCAATGCAGTTTGTGATTAGGGAAATAAGGGAGGGAAATAGAAAAGACTGTGTAGTTCTAAAGCCAGAGAGAAAGAATTACATTGGGTGAATCAGAGGATATCGCCTAGAGGTGATAGCTTTTAACGGATTTTGAAGGATGGGCAGACTTTGGACATGGAATAATGAAGAATGTCAGTTTGGATGGAGGGATCAAGGTGAAATGAACCAAGACTGGAGTGTCTAAGGCAGCAACGTGAGTGAGGGCCAGGAGGGCTGCTGTCCAGAACAGTGGGCTGGGGTGGGGCAATAATTGGAGATGAGATTGGCAAGGCCACCTTCAGACCATCCTGTATATCAGACATTTGAAAGTTTGAAAGCTAATCTTAAAAAATGGTGCCTTACCTGAAGAGTGTATTCCTGCCTCATTCTCCCCAAGATACATTGACAGGTATTTGCCAGGTACAGGGAAGAACACAGTGGACTGTAACCCATGCCTTGGACATTTCCTGGTCCTGCACCATTTCATCCCAGTAAGTGGCTAAGCAAATTGGAAACCTTGCTGGAAAATGTTGCCTCAGCAAAGTCAGGATGTGAGTGCATAAGAGGTGAATGTCCACTCTTGTGCCCTCACTATTCCCACAAGGATTCCAGAAATAGGACTTCTTTTCATTTAATTCTCTCTTGCCAGAGGGGGTTTGGGTCTATCACCCATCAGTAACCTAATTAGGCACCCTCAAGTGTTTCCAAGATCCCAAGAGCACAAGCAGAATCTACCTCTTGGCACCCTGCTTGGAACTAAATCTCTACATAATGTGTTCCCGTCCTCCTTACTGTGTCCGCATCAAAGCTTTGGAAGGCTTTTTTCTCCTCCATTTTGTGGGAGGCAATGTCTGAACTTACCTAGACCTGCCATGGGATCTGAAGTCACTCAGGACCTGAGGGAATCAAAGAGTCCATCCTTTGGAGTTGAATAGCAGATATAAACGCATAAGCTACTTAATGCATTGCAGTCTATGATGTTAACATTTAAAATGTTAACAACAGCTACATAGCAACTCATGTATACAGAGATCGTTCTAAGTATTTTATATATATTAACTCATCTAATCTTTACATCACCCTTAGGAAGTGGGTTCAGTTATTGTTGCCCTTTTACAGATGAGAAAACTAAACTACACCGGGGTTAATTAGCTTCCCCAAAGTTATGCTGGTAGTATAAGTGGCAGGTGTAGAACTGAAATGCAAGCAGCTTGGCTTCAGAGCTCATGCTCTTTAGTGTTATTCTGGATAAGGTCATAGGTCAGCCAGGACTATGGAACCAGGAGTCAGAGAGATGGTCTGGATGATTGGGATCAGAACACTATAGGTATTGGCATCAGATGGGACTGAATGATCAAACAAACACTCTCTTTTCCTTAGGTCCAGTAGAAAAGATGCTGTTCTAGGTGGGCCTGGTCTATATTTTGGCCTTGTCCTGTCAGGGGCAAAGAGCCACAAAACCATTGTGACTTTTCATGGTTCTTAAACTGGCCCTGTTCATGCTAACATATGAATGACAGATAAAACAGGAAGACCACTAGATTGGGAGCCCAGTCCTTCCCTATGGATCTTGACGATCTTGAAGAAGTCATGGGCTCTCTGAGCCTCAACTCCTAAACTGTGAAATAGAGGGCTTATGCAGGTGCTTTCTACAGCACAGTATTTCACAGTTCTGATGCCCTAGTGAATGGATTCTCAGCTGTGAATGCATGTTGAAATTTTTAAAAATTCAAAACACCTGGGCTGCATTCCAAGCCAATTGAATCAGAATCTCTTGGGGGAATAATCCAGATACTGCCAGTTTAAAACCCTTCTCAGGTGACACTAATGTGCATTCCTGGTCTCTAGAACTCAGACCTAACCAGAGAGCCTCTGTCAGTAGCCTAACCGGAGAGAGAGATCGTAGAAACTGGTTACTAGGTTTGGTTGGCCATGGAGTGGTTTACAGGTAAGGAGCTCATTCGAGGGGGGCCAAGAGTCACAGAGTGACCCCAGTATTTACAGAAACCATTCTCTCATGGAAAAAATTGGAATCAAATCACTTATCTGTGGGGCAATCTCCAAGCTGGGAACTTGCTGGGCCTCTCGGGACCATGGGTCTTGCTGACACTTCTTACCTGTAGCATTCCAGACCCTTCATGCCTAGCATCCTCCTCTATTTTTTGAAGACATCTTTCTCTATAAATTTCTCCCAAAGAACTGGGCTTCCCATGTCCCGGTCTGGCTCACTGGGGAACAGGCTACAGAGGGGAACTTCTCCCATCCAGTGCCCTATCTTCTCCCCACAGAACTGAATAAATACATTTAGCACCACCTCCGCCTTTTTTCCCCAATTTAGTATTGTTTAATATGCATTTAATCAGGCCATTCGGTATTACAGCGGCTATGTAGCGTGACTCCCTCCGCGGGCAATGGGGGGAGGGCGTTATAGGCCATTAGGCTAAAGTAATATGTATGAGGAGTCACTTTTCCCCAGGGCGCAGTAACTATTTTTGCTCCCCAGTCGTCCCCATTAAATCATTAAACCTCATGACTATACTTTCTGAACTCTACCATGATCTTTAAAAAGCCAAGCATTAAAGGGCAGCTGTCACCCTCCACCGCCCAGGCCTCCAACGCTTTATGTATTCACAGCATTAAGTCCTTTGTCAGTCTATACATCATGGGGGGGGTGGAGTTACAGCTCAGGAGGCGTCTGTATCTGCCCCCCATTCCGCTGGGGAGGGCTTAAGGGGTCCAGGGACGCCTCCCCTACAAGTCCGGTCATAGGGAGCTGCCCAGGTACACACAGCAGGTGTGAAGACTTGCGGTTTGGCGCTGTCCTCGGTGCTGAAGACATGTCCACAAATGGACCTCACACCCTTCCCCTGTCTAACCAATTACATTTGGCTTTCTCAACTTGCAAGAGTCATTTCATAACCGCACATTTCCTGAAAGTCTCTATTTTTTTCTCTTAAGGTGGCTATGATACTGCTTAAAGAAAGCTGTGTGATCTGTGGATCACAGAGTTATCTGTGGATTAAGATTCAGAAAGCTGCTGGCAGGCACAATTTGGACAGTTTGGACAAGTATGAGTATCGATTTCTCCATTATTAAAACAGTATTCATACCACCAATCATACAGGTTCAATGATATTGTGTTTATTTTCAAATCACAAGCATCGTGCATGTAATATATGTTAATGTATTGGCAATAAACATTAGCATTGGTTTTGGTTTTATTAATAAATATTTGTTTTATATTGTTAGTTCTGTGTGCCATTGTTGTTGATAATATGTGTTACTCAAGAACCATCCTTCTTCCTTAGGAAATCTCCCCACACAGGCATACAGAAAAGGACCATCATCAGGAGAAAGAGGTGCCCTGACTTTTTAATCTTGTTCATATTTACCTCCTATGTATTGAAGTGGAGAAGACCCTTGAGTCTCTTCTGCCAAGACCCAGTACCAATCTTGTGGGTCTCCTGTCCAACTCTATCACCAAATTCTCACCCATCTCTCCACCACACAGACAGGTGCATTTCTCTCTCTGCATCCACACACCCGTTTCACATCAAAAGGCTGGACAAGGAAGGGTTAAGCATCTCAGCAGCCCCCGACAGGGTCCTCCTCACTGGCTGGGAAACAATGGAGCCATCAGTCTATATTTGACCTTTGCCCCTGCAGCGTTTATGACTTATTCCTCTCCTCCACTGCCTGCTGCGATTCAGCCTTCAATCTCCCACCCCTTGCCAGAGCAGAGCTTTGCCCCCCTCCAGCACCTCTGCCAGTTTCTTTGGCCTCCCTCTATCTCCTTAAATCTCCCTTCTTCCTCACCTCTGCCAGATTCTTTCCTGTCTCATTCCCTACAGTTTCCCCTTCTCCTTTATTCCCACTTCATATTCTCCATCTCAACTTCCATTTCTCTTTCTTTCCCTCACCTCCCTTTCTTTTCTTCTCCTTTCTCCCTCTTAGCTTTCTTCTGCTCTTATTAGTGATTTAGACATTGGATTGCCAGATTTGGGTTAGAGCTCTTGGGAGCCCTCAACTTGCCCTTCTCTCTCCCTTTAACATCTCTGAGCCTACAGAGCTCTCTGTTCATCTCCCAAAATCTGATGCCACTGTCCAAAGTTATCCATGAGTTGGCACAAGAAAGGGATGTGAGCTGCAGTCATGACACCAGAACCCACACAGAGATAAATGAATGGAGAAACTCTAGGGTGTGGAAACAGGAAAAGAGGACAGAGAATAGGCATTAGAAGGAGCCTATTCCAGTCCTCCTCATCCGCTACTGACTGACTTGGGGTAAGACTTTATCCTCCTCCAACCTCTTCCTGCCCTGCAGCATCAGATTCAACAACTCCTGCCTTGACTGGTTTGCAAAATTTCAAGGATCAAGAAATACAAAAGTGTGAAAGTATACTGCAAACTGTAGAACACTGTACAAGAGGATGTCTATATTTTTCACTTGTCTCCCCTACCCCATCCCAGCAGCAGGCTGGGGGAAGCAAAGTCCATCGACCTGTACAGCACCTTCAAGTGTTAAATGCACAGGAACTGCCTTTTTCACTTTCAGCTCAGCCCTCCAGATGGAGGACATATCAGCCCCATTTCATTTCATAGCTGTGGTCACTGAGGCTAAGTGACTTGCCCAAGGCTATAATGCTGGTAAGTAATACTGCAGATACTCAAGCCTAAGTTTCAGCCTCCAAAATCCAGTATCTTTCTGCTAGCTTTGGTGACTTCTCACTTGCCCTTAGGAGCCCCAGGCTGGAGGCACCTGCATCACCAGCTCCTGTTCTCTCCTCATACTGTTGGTTTACATGTCCATCTTCCACCACAGAAGAGGGAAGATGAAGGGAGAAAACCAATCTAGTGGGTACTCAGTATAATTATTTGCCAAGTGAGTGAAGGAATGAATGTTTGAATGAATGGATGGATGGATGGATGGATGAGTGCGTGAATGAATGCCCTACCCACATTACTGCAGTGTTGCCCTTGGGGCAGGGTATGTCATAGAAGGCGAATTGTAACTTGGTCCTCAGAGGGCTGCTCCCTGGACACAGATTGGTCTCTGGTCTCTGGCTTAAGAGTCTCTCTTAGAAGAGGGGTTTCACCTGCCACCAACTACCCTACACACACAGACACACACACACACACACACACACACACACACACTGCTCAGCCCCTGCCCCCAGCCTGTGACAGCAGCCTCTGTAATGAATGACTCTGCAGTGGGGCCCAGAAAAAGGACAGGAGGGCACGAGACAAATCATAGCTGCCAGGCGCTAATCTTCCCCTGGGAAAGTCACCTCCACCCCCCTCATCCATCACTGGGCACTAGGCTGCCAACGTACCCCCACTACATGCCCAAGACAACCACCAGGCCCCATGGATGTATACGAGATGCACAGAGAAGCTGTTTCTGCATACGCCTGGGGGCTTCTGCCTACAGGCTGAGCAGCCAGGGCACAAAAGGCCACTAGGGCTCCAGCCAATGCCCCTACCTCAAATCTTCCATCCCAGGAAAAGTCAAATTTGACCATTCCAAATAAATCCCCTGAGCCACACATTCGTTTAGTTGCCTTGGAAATATCTGTTAAGGATCTTACTTCAAGCAAAGCAATTCAATGCAGAGGGCACAGAGATGACAGGAACAGGATGCAGTCCTGAAGGAGTCCATGGCTCAGCAGGGGGAGAGAAACAGGCCAAGAGACATGCAGAGGAAGAGCCTCAAGAGAGGAGGAAGATGGGGAGTTCAGGAGGGCTCTCTTCCTGCTAAAGGATTCAAGGACAGCTTCATGCAGAGGATCTCAAAGAATGGTTAGAGTTTGCGGAGACCGGAAGAAAGCAGCCCAGGAGCGGGGACAAGGGACAGCAAAAGCATAGTGTGGGAGGCAAAGCACGCCTATCAGAGAGGGCAGTAAGCTGTGGAAGGGAAAATGCAGCTGCACTTCTCCAGCGAATACCAGGCTTAGAATGCCAGACCTCCTTCCCCATATCCACCCATTCCCAAAAGATACTTACACCAAGAAACCCAGTGGCATGAAAGGGAGACGCAGGCTTAGCCGCAGATCAGCTTCATGAGACATCTCCAACCATGTGTACATCTGTTCCCGTTAAAGACACTGCAGAGCCAAGACCATGGGCCATGTCACAGTGCAGCCACTCTGTACACACTGTCACCCTCCTGGCCAGCATTCAGTGAGCACCGCTTCTGAGAAATTCACATGCATTATCTCCTGCAAGACCGTGAGCCCCATGGGGCATCCGATACTTCACTGCTGAATTGCCAGAGCTTACTATGGTGCTTTACAGGTATTTGGCATTCAATAGGCTTGTATCAGCTGAATGATTGATGTTATGATCTTAATAGGGATGTTGTGCTGAACACAGGTGTAGACATTTACTATCACCACCACCCATTTTACAGAAGAGAAAGTCTTGAGAGACTCAGTAACTTACTCACTGGTCAGGCAACTCGTAAGTGGAGGACTATAGATCCAAGCCCACCTCTCACCAGAGTGTCTGCTCTCTGCCAACAAGGCTAAGGGACTACAACATCTGAATGTCATACCCTGTAGTCAGTATTATGCTTCTAGGAGGCCTAACTTGAACTTCTCTATCAGAATCTGCATAGTCATGAGCTATTGTAACAAGGCACTAATATACACATTTCTATAGTTATACACACTTTTAAAAAACTCAATACAAACCAAAAGACTCGATTCCCAAAGTAGATAAATCTAGGAGGGTTCATTTGCTTTACAGAAAAACTCTTTGCACTATAAAGAAGAGGATTCATTCAGGGGTTTTAAAAGTAGCAAAAACTCTGGGCGCGCCTAATTAGGGAGAAAGGAAGTGGGGTGAGGGTGCCAACATGTGTGGATCGCCCGCTGTGTACAGGCACTTCTCCACCCTGTAGAGGGGTATTATGTCCATTTTATGGATGAGGAAACTGAAGATCAGGTCCAACACATTATCTTATTCAATGCTATTAATTGAATCTTGCTCTGTGCTGGAACCAATGGAGGCCCCAGGGAATCAGGTACATACAAAGCTTTTACCTCTATAGCATTTGCATTCAAATGAGGGGAGATAGGTCATAAACAAGGGAAAGAACAAGTGAAACACTTCTTCCAGATAAGGTCACGCTATGAGGAGTACTGTGAGGGAAATAAATGGGGTGAGATGTTTGGGTATCTAAGACACATATGCAAGCATCAAAGGCCCCCTCAGACCCGTCATCTAGAAACTAACTGAACACCTATCTGGTTCCCTAACCCCCAAAGCAGGGAAGAAAAGAAGAAAACGAAGGGGGAGGGAAGGGTTCACCCTGTTCCTACCACTTTACCTTGGCAGAAATCCAGGTAGGAGGGATTGCTGGGGAAGCAAAATGAATTAGAAGCCATCGTCTGTTACCCATCTGAATTAGCTCAGAAGCCTCGGCACCAAGGCTCTGAGGAAACAGGAACTGGATGCATAAAGCTCCAACCCAGCCAGTTTGGTTGGCGCAGTGGAGAGGGCAGTGCTGGGACTGGGCTGAGGTGGGCACCTGATACAGGCTGAGCAAAGTAAGGTTGGGGGAAAGCTTAAGGGCCAGACTGTTCAGGTTCAATTTCTGGCTTAGCTCCCTAAGTGCAGGGAGCTTCAGATGGGTGATTCAGCCTCTCTGTCCATCCATTTCCTTCATCTGTAAAATGGGTGTCATGATTGCACTCAACTCTGCAGGCTATGGGGAAGATTAAATGAATTAATGTACATGCAACCTTTCCTGATGGATGGTAAGCAGTGAACAGGTATCAGTGCTTGGCATTGAGAGCCAGAAACATTCTGAGGACACAAATGGAAACAGGGGGTAGGAAGGAGAAATAGGGAGGAGAGGGGAAAAAGCGAGGAAAGGAGGAAGCAAGTGTGCACAGAGTTACAAGGTTTCTGTTCAACTTCCCCCAAAGCTTAATAGATTTCTAAATGGGCTTATTATCACCACCTATGAATTCTTTTAAAGGACCTAATTATAAAACACCAAACCAGCTAATTAGGTTTCCTGAGCTCGCCTTGACACAGGTGCAAACAGGCTCTCTGGATGGTGGCCCTGGCAAAGCCTGCAGAGTCAGGTCTGGATCAGTTGCGGGAGGTGGGAGGGTGGGGAAGAGGCCTGTAATCGTAGGCCCCCTACCACACTGACACTGCTGCTACTACCCAAGTGCTCACTGATCTCCCTCACAGGTGGGATGGAAGTAGGGGACCTGCAGAATAGGGTTCAGCTTCACTTGTGCCCCAGTGGGCTTAGAGCTGAGTACAGCAAGTGGGTACTCCAGAACCCTGCTTGGGGGGGGCTGAACATGGCCAAGGAGTCAGGCCTTCAGCACTCCTCTCTTCCTTTCTGGGCTAGAAGCGCCCAGGGCCAGGGACCACTGGGATGGTGAGAAATGTATGTGCTGTAGGCCGGGTGAATGTGGGAATAGTAAGGGGTCATAGGTGGATGACACCCCCCTTAACTTAGAGGACCCTTGAGGGTGTGAAAAGTAGAGTTCCTGTGTGCTGGGATGGGGCTCCACGATACCTTACAATAACGATTTCCAAAGCATGTGCCCCAGACCTGTAGCATCGGCATCACATGAGAACTTGTTAGAAGTGCAAATCATGGGACATTATCTGGGGTGAGGCCTTGCAAACCAGCTTGCAAGGAGCCTTCCGAGTGATTCTGAAGCGTGCTCCAATTTGAGAACCACTAGGAGGCGGCCATTAATCAACGCGGCTGCCAATGGCGGTGCTGCTGGCTGACGGGGGTGTATGTAGGGTTCTGTTTCTGAAATGAAACTAAATGATGGCCATTAAGGGGGCATCCCTTGCACATAATTAATTCTCCTTTTGCTAGAAGGGGTGGGCAAGAATTGGATAGCTAATGATGATCACTACATGCCTCACCTGCATTCCTCCACCACCACCAGGGTCCTTTTCTTTGGGTCCCGTTACAAGCCCAATTCTCTTGCCATGTGGTGGGCCCACCAGAGACTGAGGTTTGTGAGCTACAGAGCGCTCGCTTACCTAAGCCCTTCCCACTGTCCCCTTCTCCAAGTCAGTCATCTCTCTTGATGGGTCCATCCCCATTCACCGACCCCTCTACAGCCATACTAGGCCTCTGTGGAAACCCCAAGCCAGGTCCAGTAATAACCATTGCAATACTGAAGCCCAGAGGGGTGAGACTACGATTCTTCCCAAACACTTTCTTAGTGGAATGTTCTTCTGGTTATTTAAGTGCGGCCTGATTACAAATCTAACCTGTCTTAGTTACCTCCCTAGCACTCTTTCTTGTCCTCCCTTCATGCCCTCATCCAAATAATTGACGGAAGTATGCAGATGTCCTCTGTGGACTGCTCTGTGAAAGTGAAGTCCCTTATACCGCTCAACATCCTCTTGGCTTGAATCAGAAATATATGTTCAAAGAATAATCCCACAAAGAAAATTACATATCCTGTTATTAAGCAGTCTGAGCTATGAAACCACAATGTTTGCCTTTTTGCTTAGGCCGCTCAGAAGCTCCAAGTTCAGTTTTGCAGAGGTGAATGTTTTCACCAGCCTGTTGTTTTTGTTGCTGTTGTTGTTTGTTGTTTGTTGTTTTTTCAAAACTAAATAGATACCTTGGGTTTTGTCCTCTTTTTATCCTTCTTTTCATAATTTCAGACAAGGATTGGAGACCAGCAGGAGTTGAGGTAGACGCCAAGAGTTGGAGTAGGGATGTTTTGGTCCTCTTGGTCTCTAGCAAACGCAAAGGGTGAAATGGAAGGGAAATGCGGGACACAGTGCTTCACAGGGAGGAAGATCCCTGTGAGGCAGAAGCAGTGAAGGAGGGGCAGGGAGGATGGAGGAGCGGAGACTGCACACAGGTAAGGCTGGGCCCCCTGCTGACCTCAGCGCTTCCCATTTACAGCTCACATCCCAAGGACCTCATCCTGGGGGCTCCAGATCCTTCCTTTAGACTTAAGTCCCAGGGAACAGAAAATGTGGTCATCATCTAAGCTTTGGTGGCTTGGAAGTGTATATTAGGACACAGCCCAGGGCCAAAGCCCAACACCACACCACACTCCTCAAGTCACTCACACAACCGAGTCTTCCAGGCCAGGCACAGGTGCTGTGACACTTAGGACAAATCAGTGCTCTTTCCTGGGCCAGGGTTTCCTTCTGCATAAAAGCGAGGTGGGCGGGCTCCTTCAGTGGTTTTCAGCTGCTTCTCTCTGGAGCCTCAGGATTCCTGGGAAATTTGAGAGCCATTCCAAAAGAAAAGGAGTTAGGAAACACGAACATCTCTCTCACTAAAGCATTTCCAGTTTTACCAACTCGATGCATAAAACTGGGTAGAAATTTATTTCATATTTAAACCACAGGGGCCACAGGTTTAAAAGATATGAAACCTCTGATTCTGGAAACCCACACCCCAGGAAACCCACACCCTGGGTCTTTCCTACATCTTGGGGCCGTGGGCTGAGGCAGGTCCGGATATCTTGTAACAGCTGTGCAGCCCCAGATGAGCCCAGTCACCTCGCTGAGCTCCGTTCCCACATCACTCAGGTGTGGACAATGCCATCTATCTCAATGGCGGTGATGGTAAGGGTTAGTAGAAACCATACCTGGGAAGAGCCTATTGTTACACAGCAGGGTTGGGGACACATTTCCTTGCTCACCTTTCCTGTGGGCTCCATGCGGACTAAAACACGGCTCATTCTCACTGAACCAAAGGTGTCTCTGGTACACAGCCACCTCCCTCCTCCACTGCATTGATGAATCCTGAAATCTGCATGCAGCAAGTTCGGTGCCACTCAACAAAAACTCCCATGGGCAGCACTCCAGAGGCTCTGACAGGCTGTAGACGCAGAAATGGGATGGAAAAGGACCCTCGGCCCTACAAGCTCACACGTGTGGTGAGGAAACACATTTATAACCATCTTCAGAAGGGAGAGTGGCTGGTGTGCAGCTCCATCATAGAGCACTTGGCTAGTGTGTGCGAAATGCTGGGTTTAATTCCTAGCATTGAATAAAATAAAAACCCATAAGAGGAATGTGGCAGGCTACAGGGTAGCTTAGGAGAGAGACTTGGGTCCAGGCTTGGCCTCGTGACTAGATAATGGGGTATGTGCAAATAATTTAACCTCTTTGAGGCCTCTTCTCCTCTTTTTTGAAACAGGAGTGGGATCCTTGTGATTCCAGCACTCTGGGAGGCTGAGGCAGGAAGATTGCCAGTTCAAGTGCTCTCTGGCCAACTTAGTGAGAACTTGCCTCAAAATAAAAAATGAAAGAAGGACTGGGATGTAGCTCAGTGGAAAGGCCCTGGGTTCAATCTCATTACCCATTCTCCCCCAAAATATGGGGGAGGCAGAACCTCAGAGAATGAGGCTTTCAGACCTTGTGGGAAAAACATGTGGCATGCTGTGGCAGTCCAGATGACCGTGGTGTCATTTCCCAGGAAGTGGGTTTCCTGGGCCTCCAGGAGCCAACCTTGCCTCAGAGGGTCAAGGTCGGAATAGTCCTGGTGACCTTGGGCTTTGGGGTTAACCAGATGATCCTTCAACACACAAATAAACCCCAGACAGCTTAACCCCACCAAGGCGCAGAGGGCCCAGCTGCCTGGCGGACGCTGGCCCCTGATCTGGTGCTCCATTATTGCGTCCGCAAATCCGTTAAAATTTCACACAATTTCCTGCACAGCAGTGGGCTTCATAATGCTGGGAGCCAAGCCGGCCCAGTAATTGGGACTGGAGTGGGGCAGAGTCCAAAGCAATTAATCCAGCCTCCTTCCTTCTTTGCGCCAGGATAAGCCTGACGGGGTGGAGAGTAATTGGAAAGGAGCGGCCTCCATCCCCAACTCCAAATTAATATTTTCCTGCCCTGATTTAATTCCACCCGGGAACAGTGACACAGAGACACGCCGTGTCAAACGCTAAGTAATCCGCCACGAGCCACCTGAGGAGGAGGAGAGGATTCTTTTCTTTTTTCCTTTTCTTTGTGGTGCATGGGGGGAGGTGGCAGCTAAGCCAACAAGAGAGAACCTTATGAGTAAGGGGGCCTTTCAGAGACATCTGAGGCTTAACCTCCCTTCCAGCACAGGGCCCTGCCACAATAGGGGAAAGATCAGGGGCTTATGAAGGCAGACCAACTTGAGTTCTAACCCTGGCTTGGACGCTTAGGAAATATATGACCTGAGGCAAGTCATGTAATCCTAGTGAGCCTCAGTTTCCTTATCTGTAAGGTGCCTCTCATGAGTGATTTGGAGGGGCCTGACCTGAGGCTCAAATCTGGAATAGCCCCCCCAGCCCCTTTTAGTTTTTGAGACAGGTTCTCACAAAGTTGCCAGGCAGAACCTGAGCTTGTAATCTTCCTGCCTCAGCCTCCCTGGGGTTACAGATATGCACTACTGCACTGAGGTCTGAATGATTAGTGTAAGGATCTATTAGAACAACTATAGTAAGTGACTCTAAATGGTAGTTATGTTGCCTATTATTCTGGGTTTTATGACCAGAAGCCAAGCACAATACTAGGCACTAAGAATTCAGAGGATAATAAAATACAGGCTCCAGCCTAGTCCCATATATCCAGGGCTGGTACACAGCTGGTGTTTAATAGGTGCTAGCCCCCTGGCTTCTGTTGATGGCATTCCCGGACAGGTGACGATTTATCTTCCCTTGATTACTTGCAATCACTTGATCCTCTCTGACCCATTCCATTGCTAATGCTTTTGCCTGTGTGTAGGTCTCCTCTCCAGCTTCCAAGTGCCTCCTGGTCACCCCAGCTCTGCTCTGGGGCCAGCTGGCAAAGGGAGTCCCAGCACTGAAGTCAGAACTCAGGAATCTTCAGGTTTCTGTTGAAGTCCTCCCTGTCCTGCTGAGGCCCTGAGTCAGCTGACTTAGAATCCTTTAGTGGAAAGGAGTTTTCAACTTGATCCTTTACTGAGGACATCAAAGTGGAGACGCCAGCCGGAGGCCTGAGCAGCCTCTAACGGAACACTCGCTACCAAAGGCAGGACCATGGACAGAGACAGCAGTGCCCTGTCTCCACTAGGCAGAGTCAGTACCTTAAGGTTCCCAGGCACTGAGAGATACCTAGTGGAAGGGCAGAGGTCCCCAGCTGGAGACATAGATTTACTCACAAACACACTGGGACCCCACCCACGGGGATACTTTGGGATACTCAAAGGCCACAGATGGGAAAAACCACAAAGCCCTGAGTTGGGAATAAAGGATCTCAGTGAGCTCCCAGCTCCCCCAAAAAGATGCCATTCAAGCCAAAGCAGAGAGCTACCAGAAATACCATGTGTTCAACAAAACTGCAGGGAGATGCTATGCAAATGTCAAACTGATGAGGAGAGGAGGGGGAGAGGAACAGGAGTAAACCAAACATTAAATCAAATCAGTGGGAGAATAACAGCTAAACTCCTTCTTACTTGTACCACTCAATTCTGCAGTCAATACACTCAGGAATGAATGAATGGCCTGCTCAGAGTCACAATTAAATTCAATGGGTGAAGCACCCCAAACTCCATGAGGGGATCCAGCCAGGTGTGATCCGCCCCACCTCTACATCTTCCACTGACAGGGCAGAATGTGCAGGGGGAGGAGCCCGACCTGGGTCTGGGTGGTGAATGCAATCCCCTCTCCAAGCCTCAGGACACTACTGTGTGGCAGCTTGAGGGTCAGGTGGGGCTTAAGGTCCCCACAGTGGAAAGATGGGAGTGCAGCAGGTGAAATTGGGCCCTGGTGGAACCTGGGCCTGGTGGTCTGGTCTATCAGGCTTTGTTTAGCTTTATTGGGGATGCAAGGTGAGGACCCAGTTTAGGGTTGGTTAAAATCGTCATGTTGGCAAGGAAGGAGTGGGTGCTGCCAGGAAGAGGGACAGTGAGGGACCAAGGGATCAAAGAGGGAGCCCAGCAGGTGGAAGGCATGGTTAGTCTGGAGTGTGGTGTGTGATGTCACCTGTTTCGGTCTTCCTGTGAAGATGTCAGCACAGGGCTGGGGATTTAGCTCAGCGGCATAAATGCCTGCCTGGCAATCATGAGGTCATGAGTTCGATCCCTGGTACCAAAAAAGAAAAAAGGAAAAAAGAAAAAAAAAAAAAAGAAAACTTCAGTACAGTCCGTATTCTCTGGACACTTTAGGAACAGGGTAGGTATGTGACGAGTGGCCACTGGCTGGGTGTGGCAGTGAGCCGAAGCCACAAGGGGTGCAGCTGCACTGAGGTCCCATGTGTGTGGCCACCTTGCCTGGGTCATGGAGGGCTCCCGCTCTACCATTCGTGGTGGTGTGACCAGCTTCAGGCACAGTGCCAGGGCTGCAGAGACTATCAATGTCCTGTGGTCCCGCCCTTGGTTAAGGCCAGCAGGGAAAACACAGCAGACGTGTCTGTTGAAAATGGAGGCTAACTCTGGTGTGCCAGGCCAGCTTCATGGGTCAAAGGGCAGACGGGTCCTGGCTGAGCCCCTCCTGGGGAGGCTGCAGTCCTGGTCCATGCCCAGGACTCAGAGAGAGCAGGAGATTGGCTCAGGGTCAGCAGGGCAAGGGCAGAGCTGGCCATGAACCCATGGTAATTTTGTAGACTGGCATCACTATCAACTCAGCTGATTAACAGCCTTGTCTCAAAACAAAAAGTAAAAAGGGCCAGCGAGGCAAAGGCCCTGGGTTCAACTCCCAGTACCAAATAGATAAAAAAGCAAGAAGCGGAGGAGGAAACCTCAGTCTACGCTGCTGTCTCTAGCCTCCCCCACCCCGGCATGGGTGGACCCCTCAGGCCAGCGCTGCTCTTTATCCCCGCTGCCCAGAGCACCAGGCATGACTTGGGGCAGGAAGAGCTCGACTCCTCTCCCTTAACCAAGGCCAGTGCCCCTGCCCCTAACCACAGGGGTGTCAACAGACATCTTGGGTGGGATTTGACACAAAATCTATCCTTTTTGAAATGGCCACTTCAGATTCAAATTTCCTTAGGAGCCTGCATCTGTTTCACACTACATCCACGTGGTTCTGCAGAAGCACAGCTCATTTCCTGACCAGGGATGGCCTTGGACCTCAATGCTCTCTCCTGGCTGTTGAATGATATAATGTGGGCCTGGCAGTGGCAACCATCTTGTCACTATGAGGAAAGATCCTGCCTAAGAAAGCAGAAGATCTGTGGGATGTTCTTTTCTAACATCCTCCGAACTCCCAAATTGCACTGCAGTTGAAGATTCACTTGGCTTGCTAGACAGCCAGTAATTTCTCCTTTTTGCTACTGCCAGTTTGAACTTGGGTTTCTATCAGTTTCTTTCCCCATTCTGAAAAGAGTTAAAGGAGCCAGGGATATAGCTCAGTGGTATAAGTGCAAGGTCCTGAGTTCAATTCCTGATACAAAAAAAAAAAAATGAAAAGAAAAGAAAAGAGCTGAAATGGATATAAGCATCATTTGTGGGAATCGTGCCAGCAAACTAACCCCTGCCCACTCTGTTCCCACAGAAGAAACTTCAGATGGTCTGAATATAAATTCCTCTTTGACAATGCGAGAAACTGAGTCCCACATAAAAGAAAGAACTTGAGCCAGGGATTTAGCTCAGCGGCATAAGCGCCTGCCTCGCAAGCGTGCGGTCATGAGTTTGATCCCCGGTACCAAAATAATAATAATAATAATAACTTAGCCAGGACTACACAGCCAGTCAGGGAGCAGAACTGAGGTTCAAATTCAAGCCTTAAGACTCTTATTCCTTCTGATCATCCTGTGATCAGTTTTGCCCAGTTCTGGACATGTTTGTAGCCTGAGTATATAAAAATGTGTGCATATGTGTGCGTGTGTGTGTCAGTCTGTCTGTGTGTTTGTGTTTCCGTGTCCCCAGAGATACTGAGGTACCCAAGAGCCAGGCTTGTGCCTTTGATATCCCTAACACCTCCCAGCCCTGGTAGGTACAGTCAGCTCCCCACAAGTAATCCCTGGCATCAAGTACGAGTGGGCTTCCTGAGGGCACCACCTTGGCAAGGGCAGGGCCTGGCAGTAAGGTGGTTCTGGAGGGCCATGCTGTGTGTCCAGGGGAGGAGTCCTCTGAGACACCGGCTGATATGAAGGTGAACACAAGAATGATACTAGCAAACGTGCTGACGAACGTGTAAGAGACACTCACTGAAAAGAAAGCTGCCGAGCACATTCCAGGCAGGTTAAGACAACCTAATCCGCAGGATCTAAATTTTCCCTCTGTGTTTAGGGGCTAAAGGACAGTTTTGCCAAAGAATTCTGACTGTCACAGCAGTGACGTTGAGAAGCCAGGGTGCCTGTAGGCCTCTGAGGGAGAAAGGTAAAAGGGGGGGGGGAAACAGGCCCAGAGTCCAAGGGCAAAGCTATGCCCCTGGGAAAGTGGGCCACAGCCTTAGAGGGAGGGAGAAATCAGTGAGGACCGTCACAAGGACATGCAACTGTGTAAAGTGGGCACGTCTGTGTGAACCAGCAGTGCCATTCCTGATTATCCAACGCTCCGGGACCCAAATTCCAGGGCTTAAGACAAAGCCCAGAGGATGACAGTACCCGTTGTCCCCCTTCTAACCCATCCCCACGGGCTCCCTCCCTGTGCCCAGCCCAGTGGGAGCACTCTACACCGTCCCACTGGCATAGACTCGACATGACACCTTTGGTTCGTGGAATGGGAGAAGTGACCCAGGCTGTGTTTCAGGCTGAATTGTATTCAACCCATCTGAGATTTCCTCTGTGGCGGTAGAGTGGGGAGGGTTAGCTCACCAGCACAATTCCCCCCATACCCACAGACGCTGACGCCTGCGTCACCGTTCTTAACCTTCCCATCGACAGCGTGGCTCAGGTTGGGGCTGCTGCTTCAGCTGGAACCCCGGAATGAACTCGCACAGAGCAGAGCCACAGAGACTCACGGCAGCTGGGCACCGGGAGCAAAAATTAACCTGGCAGCTCTAAACCACCGAGACTTAGGGGCTGTTTGTTACTACACTCAGAAACTGGCAAAAGCTGACTGATACTGGGGGTAACGTTCATAGCTTTAAATTCACCTCTGACAACTCAGCAGGAAGAGAAGCTCAGAGGGTCTCTTCAGATCCACTGGTGTCCAACACAGAAGTCCCAAGAGAGAATTAGAAAACCTCTTGATTTCTCTCGAGAGACTTAGAGCCAGTTCATCTAGGAAAGGACCTTAGATTTAGTACTTTTTTTTTGTACCGGGGATCAAACTCACTACTTCGCGCTTGCCAGGCATGTGCTTATGCCGCTGAGCTAAATCCCCAGCTACACTTAGTATTTTTGACGGGCTCTAAAGGTGACAGACCACCCTTTGAGAAGTCTTCTCTACGGAGGCCAGCCTTTGCTATCCAGAACAATGTTCAGAGAGGTAAAGCAACATGCCAAAGGTCACACAGCAAGGCACTGAACCAGAAATAAATCTTCGATTCTTTTCCCTGAAGCACACTCTCCTTGCTGTGAAAGCCAGAGGCGAAGCAGGAAGGAAAAGAGAAACTCACATCTGGAAAATACAGTGGAGGCCGCAGAATTTAAGTTTGCCAGGGTCCAAGTTCCATGCTGGGCAGGGGCTGCCCTGGGTACACGAAGGGCTTTCCCTGGAATAGAGCGGGTGGTAAGAAGAGAAGCTATAGAGCAGGAGGCTACAGGAAAGAGAAAGAAACTAAATAAATAAAAATAGAAGGAAAAAGCCTGCAGCCCCTGTGAACCCAAACATCCCCGGCGTGGCTGCAGGGGCTGCCCCAGCCCTCTTCGATTTTGATGTACAGTTTGAAACAAATCAATAGCGGTATAATAATACTCAGCACGCTGTGTAATTTTTATATCATTAGTTTTCATTTTCCGCTCCCCATGCATCAAAAAACTTACAACGGGCTCGTAAAGTTTATTTAGTATTCCATGAATTCCTAATCAGTTTCATTTCATAATGATTCAGGAGCCGCCCGCTGCCTGGGCCCCCGTGTCAAAAAATCGATAAAATCAACACAGTTTTCCTGATGGCGGCTGCAAAAGGATCTATTGTAGGGGAATTATGATTTATGCCCTGGCCTGAACCATGAGCAGCAGCCTCCACCCGCCGCTCAGGGCTGAGGTCTTCGCCAATAATGATTTATGCACCTTCTGAAGGCCCCGCCCCGGCCGGCCCCCCGACACGACACGGTGGGGGGGGGCAGGGCCGAGCAGGGAGGGAAGGAGGCGGCCCCGGCCGCTGGTCATCTGCGCATCCCCGTGTGGTCCAGCAGCAGCCTCTGCGTCCACTCACCCTGCAGGAAGGTGTGAGCAGAGAAGTGCATGTCCGCCACGGTTTCCCCTGCTCTGTCCCCCAGGCTCCAGGCAGGAAAGGGGTCCACAGGGTCACGGTGCCTAAAGACCTCAGCTGGACCCTGGGGGATGCCGACACAGAAGGCACCCAGGAATTCTGAGGCTTGGACCTGAGACTCTCAGGCCCCTTCTCCTCTCCACAAGCAGCTGGGCTTGGTGTTCAGGACCCGCCACCCCCACCGGAAGCTCCCATCTCCTTCCACCACCAGCCATGATTAATAGGGCTGGGAGACATGTTAATGGGATAGGTATTAAGTCCAACAATTGGTTTAATTAACAGTAACTAACCTAGCTGGGATAGAGATTGCAGGGGACTTCATAGGAGAGGGAATGCCCTGGTGTGACCCGCAAGCCAGTTGGGGCCACCCACTCCCTACCAGCAGGTCTTTGGCTTCTGCATGGCATCTAGGGAAGCCTGGGGACTTCATTTATATGGGATGAGAAGGGCAGGATTTAGGAGCTAGGGCCCTGCAGGGACTCTGTCCGCCCAGCCAAGTGGCTTCCTCCTCATGCCTCCGATGGCTGTTTTTCAGCCATTCAGTCACCAAATGCCCGAGAGACCCCTACAGCCACCTGCTCACCTGGGGCTTAGCACTTGCCCAACATCACACAAGCAGAGGGGCAAAGCCAGGGTTCCACCCAGGTTTCCTAGGTCCGAGGACACGGGGTGCCGGCCTGTCCCACTGCGCCCCAACAGTTCTCTCACCTCCTGGCCAATGTCCCTCTCTCCAGGGCTCAGTTGGAGGGGCAGGATTGCAGTTTGCCCTCTGCCTCCAACCTTTGCCTCTTGGGCGAGCAGCATGGAAAGACCTTAGGTTTGGGGGCCAAACCTGGATTTAAACCCTAGTTTCTCCCCGTCACCAGCAGAGCAACTTAAGCAATTTAACCTTTCTGAACCTAACTTTCCTTCTCCATACAACTGGCATAATTGGGCTGGGACCAGAGCTCACTGTTAGAGAATTTTCCTAGCACATATGAGGCACTAGGTTTGATCCCCAGCATTGCAAAACAAAATGAAATATTAGCATAATTATTTCTGTCCCACGGATGATGAGTCCACAGAACAGCATACCTAGAATACTGGCTCCAGGAGGCCCCCAGCACACACTGCCTGTCCTCCCACTCCCCGAGGTTTAAAGTCTCACTTCTCCACAGTCATCTGGGTGGGAGATGGGACCTGGATAGTCTTCCGCCTCCCACGATAGTCAGGAATCAGCCTCCGAGGGCTGGGGCTGCCACGCTGTTCACTGCACAGAGGCTGACGGAGATGAGCCCACCTTGTTTATATGAGGCAAGGCCAAAGGTCCTGCCAGCACCTCCATTTCCCCAGCTGAGAGACAGAGGGCCACTTCCTCCTGAGACAGGAGCCTGGCAGCCCACTGTCCTGAGAACCGCATTTCTGGAACCCTTGATTTTCCCGGGGCAGGAGTCAGAGGGTAAGTGGGGCTGTGTGAAAAGTGAAGGACCTAGATCTACAGGGGCCTTGGCTTGGAGAGGCCCTGAGTGTCCCCAAAAAGGACACAAAGGGAGCTAGCCCCCCTCCCCATGCAGCAGAAAGTCAGTTCTTGCCCCGTGGAAATGGAATCACTCGAACCTAGCACCGCGTAAAAGCTGAGGGCTTTGCTTCTCTCTACCTGACCGCACCTGCAGCTTTGGGTCCAGGCCACCCTGGTCTCTTCATCCTGCTCTGTCTTCCTGTTGCATCTTCTCCAGTCATTTCCTATGCTTTTGCCTCTTCTCTGCTTCCCTCAACCGCACGCTTCCCTTACGGGGGACAATAAACACTTCAGCCTGCAAGGCCAGAGGGATTCTGACAGCTTCCCACAGCCTGGCCGTGCTAACAGCCCTGAGATTTCAAGGGTACAACCTCCTCCTGCCACTCCTGCTGCCAGGTTCTGCCTTTGTCCCTTCGGCTATTCCATTACTCCCAGGCTCAGTGACAGTCTGACTAGCAAGGTAACAAAATGGGGCAGGGGCTGATTCAGGTCCAGGGCTGGACATCCACCCACCAGCTCTTTGGGAGACTCCCAGCTGGCCTCCCTCTGGCAGTTGAGGGCTGAGGATCGGAGACCCAAACCAGCTCCCTGTCCCCTTCTCCAGGCCCCCACAGACACGCAGACCACAGTAACTTTGCAACATACAGAACTCCCAAGTGGCACTGAACAAGGTAGTTCCTTGACCTGCCAGTGCCTCACTTTCCTCCTCTATAAAATGGGACCGATCATCTTGACTGTCAAAGAGGCTTACATGTCACAAGAGGCTGGAAGCACTAAGCATCGTGCTTCTGGGGATATCGTGTGCTCCCAACAAAGGCTGCTTATCTCTTCCTCCTCCTTCCAGTCTTCCTCTTAAGATGTGAGGCATTCCGTCCCATCCACCAAGAAACCTGAATTCGACTTCCATATCTCTACCTCCTCCTCCCCGTCCTCCTCCATGCAGTCCTGTGTGATTGCTACTGCTGGGAAGGGCCAAGCAGCTAGGTGGCAACCTTTCCTCTCCTCACTCTCATCCCTGGGGGCAACAGCGGGAGAAGTTGGTTCCAAATCATGGGCAGGAGTGGGGCAGGCATGGCTGTGGGTTGGGCTGTTCCCAGGGTCTGAGGGACTGCTATGGTGGAAAGAGCACTGTGTCACCTGTAAGAAGTGGTAGACCCATTGCTCTCCCATTTTACAGAGGAGTGAGCAGAGGCCTAGCAAGGATAAAAGGTCAGTCAAGCACACAGAGGCAGGAGTGATCCCAACCCAGCTCAACCCGGCAGCATGGCCCCGTGAAACAGGGGAACAATTCTGCTCCCTGCTTCAGAGTCAACATCTCCACTCGGCATGAAGCCCAACCTCCCGTCCTGCCAATCTGAGCCAGTTGGCATGTAGAGATCAAGGCTGTCAGCCTAAATCCCAAACCCAAAGCAACCATGACTAAAATTTCCCCTGTCCCCAGGGAAATCCCTCTCTCAGGGGAAGTCCTCCAGAGGCCACCGCATGTTTAATAACTTTTGTGTTTGTACGCCTACGGGTCACACAAACAAGAGTCCTTACAACAGAAGTCCAGGCACTACCAAAACATTGCCAGAACCAGCCTGGGGGACATGTGACCAGCTCAAGTGCTGCCTCTAAGAAGTATCAATGACTTGCGTGTCCCCAGTTCACGACGGGAAATTGAGGCTACTCAGAGAGGGCCACAGAAAGGAAGCGGTGAACAGCCCTGGTGGGTCTACCCACAAGGCCTCCAAGGCTCTTTGGGCCTCCTTGAGCCACAGCCTGACCTGAGTTCCTGGGTGCATCCTCTGACGAACTCTGGGAGAGACACACAGGAGGGGTGCTGGCGCTTGTGTGACACGGTGCCACTCCCAGTACACATGCATGTGGCACGTGCACTCTCATGAGTGAGCACACTCAGGCCGCACTGAGGACAGCTGTTCTCAATCCTGGACACGCTCTGGAGTCACTGGAGGAACTGTCAGATGTGTCTGTGACCCGCCCCATCCTCAGATGCTGATACAATGAATAACCCCACCCTCAAATTCAGCACATTAAAACAACGCACTTATCATCTGACGTGCTTTCTGAGGGTCAGCAACCCAGAAGCAGCCTGGCTGAGGCCTGACCCAGGCTCACAGCAGAGGTCAGCCAGGCCACAGTCCCGGGAAAGCATCCCTGGGCAGGAGGACCCACTTCCGCGATGGCTCCTTCCCAGACTTAGCCAAAGGCTTCAGTTTCTTGCACGCTGCTGGCTCCAGAGGGCTGCCTGAGTATCCTGATGATGCGACAGCTGGCGTCCCTCTGAGCAATGGACCCCAAACAGTGTCTTCTGGTACCTGATCTAAATCACACACTGCACCTCTGCTTTTTTCGTAGAGTGGCTGGTTTGTTAGAAGGAGCCCACCTTCTAGGGGAAGCAAACTAGGCTCCATCCATAGAGGACAAGAGTATCAGAGAATTTCTGGATATATTTCAAAACTGCCACAAAAGGTGGGGCTGGACTTTGGGATTCTGAAATATCCCAGGGGACGCCTCTGTACGGCCAGGCCGGAGACCTACTGGGTTGAAAAGTCCTCCCTGGAGGAGGTGAGGAGAGAGAGCCAGGCAGCACCAGCCCCAGTGCCCCTCCCCGAGGAAGTCCACCCAGGCAGCCTCAGTTAGGGCCTTCTCTCCACCCTTCCAGGTCACTCGCTCCAGAGACCCCGCCCGGGCTCCAGGCCTGGTTCCAGCACCGGCTGTTCCTAGGACTGGTCTGCAGCCTGTGCCCTGCAGGCTGACCCCAACCCTCTCCTTGCCCCAACTATCCCACTCTTTCTTCCTCTGAGCCTGGGCACTGAACTCAGGGAGCTCTGAGATACTGCTCCCCACCCCCAGTCCTTTTTAAACTATATTTTGAGGCAGGATCTTGCTAGGCTGGCCTCAAACTTGCAACCCGCCTGCCTCAGGCTCCTGAATAGCTGGGAGAAGAGCTGAGGCTTTCTTTGCTCACTCTTGTCTCTTCCACACGTCTCCGTATCTCCCAGGTCTCTCCTTCCTGTCTGAACCTGTGGTCTCCATGCACTCCCTCTGAGTCAAGAGGCTCATCTGTGACTACTCAGACGGTATAACAAGCACAGAAGGCCAGAGTGACTGTCGTGAACCAGGACTTCCCTGACTGCCCATCTCTGGGAACTCCCCAGACCACACCTCTGGCCCAGCCAGCTCCCCAGGTCACCAGGAGTCTCAGTGAGGGACACCTGCTTCTCCCAGTGAACTGCCTGCCCACTGCAGGCCTGACCTGCAGGCCCAGCCCTCCTTCCTCTCCATATTCCTCTCTGTCTCTGTCTGTCTGTCTCTCTCCTTCTGTTTCTGCCTCCATCTCCTCCTGTTCTTAGCTCAGGTTTTTTCTTGGAGAGGCCCAGACCGGGCCCCAGCTCTGTAGGTTTTGGGGATGCGCAGGTCACACCTCACAAGCAGTGAAAGTGCTTCTGCCCTGGTAACAGGAAGAAAGAGAACCCTTCTCAGGAATTGATGAGACCACCAAGAACAAAAGCAGGGACCAGCAGAGGCCAGAGAGGCGGGGCCTTGCCAAGCCATCCCATCCGCAGAACCACACAGCGGCGGCAATAATAGAGTAAGGAAAAATGGAGTCAAGATCCCTGTGGTAAAAACTATTAGAGGAGGCGAATTATAAAACTATTAACCAGAATGTAACTCCCAATTAAAAGATGATTTAGCACTAGAACCTGATGGATGAATTTTGATTAAATGGAGAACTATTAGGAGCCCAGGGATAAGGCTGCTCCTATCAGTTCTAAAAGTTAAAAGGCAGTTTGATATAAAAATTTATAAATTAAGGTTAATTACTTTAAATAACATGGCTGGAAGCAATGAAAGGAAATTTGTCAGAATCTCCAGAGTTTGGGGCAAGACGGATACAGATGTCCAGGCTGGCCCCAGAGACCCTGGGGGTCAGGACAGGGACAGTCAAGACCAGCAAGAGGACTAGGGGTGTGCACACACCCCCTAAACCTCACCAGCAAGTAATAGGTGGCTGAGGCCCAGGACGGGTCACACCCAGCACTCCACTGTCACGCATTCCCAGTCCATGACCCCAGGAGGGGTGGCAGACAGGTCACACCACTTTGGGAGGCTGAGGCAGGAGGATTGCAAGTTCAAGCCCAGCCTGGCAATTTAGCAACTTAGTGGGACCCTGTCATAAAATGAAAAATATAAGGGCTGAGAATGTAGTTCAGTGTAAAAGCAAAGGGTACCAAAAAAAAAAGTCTTATTCTTCCCAGCACCATTTGAAGTCAGTCATATTATTATTTGCATTTTATAGAGAAGGAAACTGAGGCTTGGAGAGGTTCAGCCACAAGTCCAGGCCTCACAGCTGGCAGTGGCCAGCCAGTTGGCCGCCCTCTCCTGGTGCCTCTCAGAGCACTGCTTTGAAGCCTTTTACATTCGCTCCTGCTGGGCCTCTCCCTACAAAACTTGAAAGTTTGGAATTAGAATTAGTATGAGAAAATGGAGAGTAAAAGGTGTAGAGGAAGGCAGGGAGGAGGAAGGAAGGACAAAGAAAAGAGAAAGAAGCTGGTGTGGTGACACACATCTGTAATCCCAGCACTCAGGAGGCTGAGACAGGACAGTCTGAGAATATGGGACCAGCCTGGGCTGCAAAGTGAGTTCAAGGCCAGCCTGGACTACACAGCAAGACCTGTCTCAAAAAGTCAGAGAGAGAAAGAGAGAGAGAGAGAAGAAAAAGAATGAGAGAGAGGAAGAAAGAAGAGGAGAGAGAAGAAGGAAGGGAAGGGGAAAAGGAAAGAAAACATGGGAAAGATATAAGGAAGAGAAGAGGGAGGTGGCACGGAAAGAAATGAGAAGACTTGTGGATGTCTTTTCTCAATAAACCTCCAAGGAGTGGAGGACCATGCTTACCTGGGGGGTGACAAGAACACACAGGGCCATTCCCGGGGCAGGAGGCCGATCTCTGACGCGGTGCTGGTGACCGAGTGTGTTCACTTCGTAACAGTGCATCTCTGTGTGTGCTCAGCACACTTTTGCTGTTTACTTAAAAACAAAACTACAGAAGGCAACGTTCAAGTGCATACAATGCTGCATAACTTTCATGATGTAAGAACTGTAACTCAGTGAGGCTGCTTTTGAAAAATGAGCCTCCTACACCAAGACCAGGCAAGCCCTGCCCTCCCCTCGCCCTGTGTGAGGTAAGCAGCACAAGCCGGTGCGGGACTCAGAGACACTGGGGTGCTGAGGCCTGGCCCAGCCACTGTCTCTACCTCCAAGCCCCTCTCAGCTCCTCAGGAGCAAAGCCAGGAGGAGGAGGAGGCCAAAGGGCGAGGAAGAGGTGCACAGCTCAGGCAACGTCCTGGAGGGACAAGCCCCACAGGCTGGAACTGCCTGGGCTGGAGCAAGGAATTAGGGTCCTTAAATCAGGGAAGCAGGAACAGCAATTTCTTTAAAACTTCCTGTGTTTCTGCAACTGCAGCTTCCTGCCACTGAGAACAGGCTGAGTCAGGCATTGAGGAGCACACCTGTAATCCCAGCACTAGGAAGGCTGAGTCAGGAGGATTGCGGCAAGTTCAAGGCCAGCCTAGGCTACATAGAGAGTTCAAGGTCAGCCTGAACTGCATAGTGAAACTGTCTCAAAAAAAAAAAAAAAAAAAAAAAGATAGCAACAGAGATATGATTTGGGCTCAGATCACAGGAAAGATGTGGCTAATACTAACTCTGTTACTCTCTTGGAACTAACTATCCAATGAGCACTAGTTGAATAAAGGCTCTGAGAAGTCCTGCAGCAGAGGCTCTCTAAATTTCTTGAAAGCAGCCTTCTCTAAGCACACAGACTACAGAAACTTCCCCCCCATATGATGTATTAACACCCCACACTTGGACCACACTTGGAGGAATAAAATGGAAGAATAACTCCCATCTCATAAAGTTAGGGTGAGATTTAGATTCAGTGTGGCACAATATGGGTACCCAACAAACCCCAGTCTACTCACATCAGAAATGGATTCACTTACCCCAGAACACGTAAGCAGTTGGTGGGGGGCCCTGTGCCTAGTGTTGGCCTATGGGGCCAGTGAGGACCGTTTCCCTGAGGAGTCACCTTCTGGAACATTCGGAATCAGTTCTGCAGCATAAGACAGCAGAAGCCTTCGACCACGTGGGAACAAGTCGTGGCTCCCAAAGGAAAATCACTTAACTGCCCCGGTTTCTGTGTCTATAAAAATAGAGTCCTTCCCATGGAGATGTGAGGTGGAAAACGAATGCAGATAATGCTTAGAAGAGAGATTAACAGGTGGTAAGCCCTCAATATTCGAGCTATCATTTTATGACTATTACTGTTCACGTGTTAAGGGTTGTTGGGGGCCCAACCCTGTGGTGCTTTATCTTTAAGCTACATCCCCACCCCTTTTATTTTCAAAACAAATTGTCACTAAGTTGTCCAGGCTGGCCTCAAACCTACAATCCTCCTGCCTCAGCCTCCCATGTAGCTGGGGTTACAGGCGTGTCTCACCACACCTGTCTTATTACTGTTCTCTGCTGGACTCTGGGTCAGCTGGTGGCAGACAGGAGTGCAAGGACTTCTCTCCTCCGATGAGCTGTGCAAAGCCAGGCAACAGTCCTGCCTGCCAGGGTCTCCTCTCTGGCCCTGACCTCCCACAGGGCCTCTGCTGAGCTCACGGGGGTCCCTGTGTGTGTCCCTTGCCAATGACAGGGACATCCGCCCTGATGGGACTGCCTACGCCGAGGGTGAGCTGTAACACCGGAACTCACGGGCTTTTGCTCGCTAGAGGGTTCCTGACCTGACCCTCACCCCCAGCTTGCGTTTGATCCAAGCACTTCAAATCAGTCCCACACACTGCAAAATGGGTTCCACAACTTAGCAGTGGAGAAACTGAGGCACACGGTGATGTTAAGGAACTCTCTTGTCACCAAACAAGGGTTGGATTTCCTGACTTCTGTGCTCAGGCAGTTCATTCTGTACTGTGCCCAGCCAGGCCCTACCTCTTATCCGCACCCCAAAAAGTTTATTCTTAGTTATAAGGTTGTCTGTCTGCCAAACAATGAGCCATACATGCTGCCTGGTGAAATATTCTGAAAAGAGATTGCTGTGTGATCAAGAATGGCCTTGGCTGGGTGCAGTAGTGCACACCTGTGATCCAAGCTACGTGGGAAGCTGAGGCAGGCGGACCAAGGCAGCCCTGGCAATTTACCGAGATCTTGTCTAAGAAGGCCTGGGGTGTGGCTCAGTGGTAGAGCACTTGCCTAGCACTCGGAAAGCCCCAGGTTCAATCTCCTGCACCAGAAAAACAAATGGCCTCAATCCCAAGGCCTCACGCTTGTTCACCTGCTTTCCTGGCCTACCCGCTGCTCGGCTCCCAGTGCTGCCTCTTCCCTTCCAATCCAAGCTTCACAGGAAATTTTGCAGGGCTGAGGAGCCAAACTGTCATCTGGCTTTGATGGCTGCTGAGATCCTGGCCTGGGCCACCTCTGACCCTACTAACATGGAACTCAACAGCCATAGTAGCCACATCCCAAGATATAACTCTAGGGTCAGGGCCAGATCTGCCCCATTTCCTCTGCTGCTCCTCTCTCTTCCTTCCATGTTCCTGCATTCTCTAAATCTTAGTTTTCTTACCCTTTAAAAATGCCTTGGTAAGCAGGGTCGCATGCGTACCTGTAGTCCCAGCTACTTCAGAGGCTGAGGCAGGAGGACTGGGAGCCTGAGGCCAGCCTGGATAGCAAGACCCTGTCTCTGGCTTCCTCTGAGGATTAGAACAGTGCATGATATTAATGCAGCTCCTGGCCAGGGTTGACAATTCCAAAGACACTACGACCCTGTGACGCTGACCTATCCCATGGCCATCCCCTCAGCTCTGCATTTGGGGAAGACATGAAGATGCAGGGCCAGCTCTTAGCACCCTATCAATGGCACTGACATTCCACCTGCAGGGTCACGTGTCTCTGAGTCCTGTTCTCATCTCCTTCCACTCACTGCATACCACGGTGCCTCGGTCTCCCCACATCCCACCCCAGCAGGTGCTTCCCTGCTGCCTCCTCTCATCTTCTGTCCTCTCCTCCCTGGAGGGCCTCTTTTACATGCTGTGGGAAGTGAATCTGAGATTTTTGGATGTCTTTGATTTTCCTCCCCACCCACAGTCCCTGCCAGAGCAGGTGGGGTTCAAAGAGGACCAAGCACGGACCCTTCCTTAAAGGGGTAAACGCTGGGAGTCCTGGGTCATACACTCCTGGTGTCATGAGCATTAGGTACAGCGATCCACAATCTGATCCTCAGGGAGCTGCAGAAGTGACACAAAACAAGCTGACAACCTGAGGGTGTGAAGTGCAGGCAAAAGATATGGCTGTGGAAGGAGTGGTTAGGGATGCTGCTAAAATGGGGAAGACTTGAGCTGTGGAAAGAAGAAGCAAGGGAGAAAGGGAGGGAGGGAAGAAGGGAGGGAGGGAGGAAGGAAGCAAGGAAGGAAGGAAGGAAAAAGAAAGAA